>PVIR01011755.1:0-46376 GCA_004026965.1 Petromus typicus
AAAACTTCACTAACCATTTTAAAAAATATTAATACACTTTAATGCAAATTAAGTAATTTTGCTGCAAAAAAGTTAAAATAGTTTAAAGTTTCTGGAATCACACCTATCTGACAAGGCAAAGTATACTACTAAGCCATTTAAGTTGTAATTTTAGATCTGTTACAGTACGTGTTCCCTCTTTAAAGATAACTTGAAAAGTGAAGAAGCATAGTATTTATGAGAACCAAGACATTTTATACAAGTAAATATGTTCAGGGAAGGGAAACACCATGATATATGATTTCAAAGCAGTTTTGGAGTGTTTTTTGCTCTTGGAAGTCAATAAGGAAAGTTTTTCCTCTTGATAATTGAAATATCAAAGAATGTACATGATTCAAAAGAATAAAATGGTTGAGTTTCATATTTACTGGTATATATTCCAAACCTAAGAAAAATTAAAACCAATTCATTATAGATGTTTAAAACACATAGATGGGTATATTTTAAAACCAAGACAAAATTAAGTAATCTCCATCAATTTTAAGTTAAATGAATAGAATATATTTTGGAAGACAAATGCACTCATATAGAGATTGAGGACATAGGATATGAGAAAAGCCATTGCTTTTTAACCATTCTGCTAGAGCTATAAATTTCAAAGCATTTGTAAAAGCCATTTGTTCACTTTTCTTCAGTTTGTTAAATCCTTAAGTGTATTAGACTATAAATATTATTTTAGAAAATATTTATCAAAATCTATTGTGTTCTTATAAATGAAAAAGTTACTTAAAAAGTTAGAAATGGGGCCGGGGATTTAGCTCAGTGGTTCCAGCACCTGTCTTGCAAGCGCAGGACCTGGGTTCGATCTTCAGTAACCACATAACAATACTGGGCATGGAGACTCACCCCAACAGCAACCAGTACCACATACCACAGTGCCGGGCGTGGTGGCTCACGCCTGTAATCCCAGCACTCAGGGGACAGGCAGGGGGATTGCTGATGTGAGTTTGAGGCTGAGCTCAGGGCTAGCCTGAACCACAAAGCGAGACCCTGTCTCAAAAAAACCTTTAAAAAAAAGTTAGAAATGGCAGTTTCTAAAATATCAGTTTTAAAATATGGATGAAATCTGAAGGAAGTTTGTAAAGTTATGCAATATTCTTATTGTTTTTTTTATGTTGTCATTCATTTTGTTGAAAGGCAGAAAAAATAAAGGTGGTCTCCGTGACGTACATTACATAGAGTTTACAGGGCTTTTTTTTTTTTCCTTAATAGTGTCTTTGGTGATCAACTACATCCTTTATGTACTTCATCTTTACTTATTTGACTATCCTAATAATTACACCAAATTAACTCTATCATATTCAGATTGGGTCATCACATTTATCATATGTAGAGATTATTTCTTTGTAAAATATTTTAAAATGTGAAGTCTTAGAAGACGCTTAGTTCCCTTAAAGAGAAAATTTTGATAAGATATTATCTACAGTGTTTTAATATCTAACAGTATATTAAAGGGGAAAGAATATTTCCTAATACTTTCTTCAAATTACGCTATTTTATAATTGGAATATAGCTTTAACATTATCACTACAAATAATTGGGTTTGCTTTTATAATTCTTCAAGAAAAGCAAAATTATGTAACCACTGAAGATAGTATTTGGAATTATTACATCATACTTTAATAGTTAAAATATAAAGATTTGTGTGGCAATTTCATAATGATACTTTTTCTCTAAATTAATAATCAATAGAGTATTATTGCAGAAAATAACAATTTCTGTAGTCTTAAAATTTTTGCCTTGCTTTATTCTCCAAATGAAGAGATATATAAATAATGTGATATTACTAGATCTTGCTGATTTTTATTCTACACTAAGGTTCTAGGCTGTTTTTACAGCTCAACTAAAATGAATGGGAATTATGTAAAATAAATATTCAACATAATATGATAAAAAGTTCAGATTTATGATTTCTACAACCAATCATAAAATAGCGTGATGAAGCTGATTTTGAAAAATTAAATTATGACTACTTTAACTGATGCTCATTATTAGATGATGTCCAATGTACAAGAAAAATGGGTCCTGAAATATAATAGAAGAATTTTAAATCTCAATTTCACTCATACTTTTGCCATTTCTTTTTCTTTTTCTTATTTCGTTCATGTTTTTGATACATGATGACCACATTCTTCCTGGGAAATTGGTTCCTGTATGTAACACGTCTTAAATCTTTTTTTTTCATCCCCTTTTCCTACCCTCCCTCTTTGATTTCCTTTTTTTTTAAAAAAAAAAAAATCTATTTTCCTATTTCCTATTATCCATCTCATTTTTTGCTTTTTATTTACCATTTTTGACTCAAATATCCTTTACAAACTATGATGAATGTGATTAGCTCAGTTTGGAAGAATTCAATGAGAATTTTTAAGCTTACCTAAGTTTCAATGAATAAATTCAATGTCAATGAGGGAATTGTCAGTAACTGTTAATTGTTCCTTAAAAGCCTAACACATCTATAAACTATTTTGAACAAGAATGATTTTACTAAAAAAAAACAACAACAACAAAATGAGTAGGATAAAACCTAGAATAAAGTCCTAAATTTGAAAAACAGTAGATCACATTGAGAAATTCCTACATGCATAAAAAGTTCAAAAAAGGCACTAAGGAAGATATTTTGTCATGTTCATGTATTGAGTAGAGTTCCATATGGGTAACCCCATAAAGTTAATACAAACTTTCACTAAATTAATCAAGCAGTAGAAAAGTATTACATAAAGATCTGATTACTTTAATCATGACTTACTATCCCATGAAATGAAAATTTTAGTTACAATTCCAAGAGGCCTTTTACGGACACAAGGCAAATATTTTAAAAGTATATTTCCTATTTTGATAAAATTCAGAAAGCAGATGAGCAAAAGTAAAAGCTTATAATATCCTGCAGGTTAAGAACAGCAAGTGTGTCATTAAAAATTTCTTTAAAATATGTGAAAAATTATAATTTCATTACTTTTATTTGAGAAAATAAATTTTGGGAACTAAATGTATCAGGTAGCCGGTAACTAGTCATGTTTTAGTTTATTTTTGATAATCCCCTCAAAGAAATCTTCTTTGAAAATCAATGAAACAATAATAAAGTGCTAGAAATTCTTTAATAGGTGCATTATATCAGATGTTAGCAGAATGATATGACAGCTTTTATCCTTTTAAATTACTTAATATTTTAGGTGTCAAATGATTTCCCTGTAAATTCATTGTGAATAGGTATGTAATAAAATAGAAAATACCTCCAGAATTTTATATATAAAGTTCTACTTACATGTTTTATTAAAAACTTTAAAAATAATAAGTTACTGGATTTGATAAAATTACTCCTGGATTTAAATGGAAAAATTTTGAGGTAGATCATTATTTCTTAATGAAAGAATTGTAGGACAAGAATTAAAGATACTCATCATTAATATCATTAAAAAGTTGTAAAGCTATACATTATAAAACATCAGAGGGACAACTGTTGTAGATTTCATGGGCTACACTTTGTGAGATAGATGTAGCCATACAGTATGATGTGGAGTACATGTCTGCACTGTAGCTGATCTGTGATTTAAAGTGGCCTGCAGGGCCAAACACTCCCATGATATATTTAGCACTGTACTTTGACAGTATTCAAAGTTCTTTCATACAGTGTCTTTTACCCTTCACAATAACCTCTTGAAATTGGTAAAACTAGTATGAAATATAATACTCTTTCCTAAACTGTAATATTTATTTACACAATTTCAGTCTCAGGAAAGAGGGAAAGATAGATATAATTGGGAACGTTCATATATGCTACAGGGATTGCACTGTTGCCATGTTCAGAAGATAACTTTTGAGTAGTTAAAAACCACAAGTTAGAATATGAAAATTGAAATAGGGACTGCACAACAGAACAGAAAATCCTACCAGAAAAAAAAAATTAACACTTCAATACATAGTAATTTATCACATGAATTCTCAAAATATCTTCCAAATTAGTGGTAGCTACTGAGTGAAATATTTACAAGTTTAATGAGAGTATGTTTTAAAAATATACTTTTGCTAAAACTGGCTCTCAAACTTTGTTCTTATATTTGACTAAGAAGTAAACAACATCATGTGCATATCAGTTCCAGCACAAGGGAAAATGTGTAAGAGCTTTAAAACCTTTTTCCTGCTAAAATATTATCATGGATATAATGTAATATGAGTTTCATAGAAATCTGATTGAAAAATCATGCATGGGTTGAAGATTTTTGAGGAATTCAAAAGATACCGAATTGTTCTTTCATGCAACCATGCCCATTTTAAAGCATGGTATTAAGTACTACGTAGATGTTAAAATAAAGTTCCATGCACACAATAGCCTAGCCTCCAATATCAAAGTATGTTGCTGCCAATGTGTTTTCTAAGATAACTGTAATGGAAAAGAAGCAAATAATAGAGATTTGAGAAAAGTACAAGATAGATGGCCAAATCTAAGCTAAGACATTATTAATACATTTTGATACTTGGAAACAATATATTTCTCTATTTACTTCCTTGTTAAATTGGAATGTTAGCAACAGTAATCTAAGGAAATTTTGCTTGCTCGAAAGCGTTAAACTGAATATTGTGATTCATGTTCAAAATACACCACAAGCAATTGGTAGGAAAGGCTCTCAGAAAAAGGATAAAGGAAAGTGCCATTAAAAAGGGGGAAAAAAAACAAATCCTGCTCAAGTTGAACTCTAAAGCCTAATTCCCTTGGTGTATTACTATTTGTGGAAGGTAATAAGCCAGGATGATCATCCTAGTCCTCTGTGGTAAGTAATTACATCTTTGAGAGGACAGATAACAAGATGACTAACTTCAACCAAGATATTTTGAATCAACACTTTAAAGTTCTTACATGAATTTTAATACAGTTACCAACTCTTGTTTTCATTACCAACAAATAAAGTTTTAAAACACAATGTAGTTTACACCACAGAATATGGAAATCTAAATGGTGAGAAGTCCAGGACAGAAATACAGGGAAGATCGGAAACAAAGGAGCGCGTGCTTTACCAGATGTGAGTAATATTGTCTAGACTTCACTAAGTGTGGTAAAGTTTTCATACCATATCGAGCTAACTCTGACCATTTTATACCTACGCTTACATACATATATTTTAATCTTGATTGTAAAAGGAGAAGTTGACTTGGATGTTTTGGAAGGCAGTACTTATTCACACACTTTCTATTTTACTCTCTGGGTGATGAAACGATGATTGCTGATAAAAAGTTTAGTGGCAAGTTAATTCATCAGAATTGTGTTTTTTACAACAAATACTTAGGAGGTTAGTGGAATTCAATACAAACGTCTATATTTTGATCCAGTTTAGGAAAACTTTATTTTTAATTTGTAAAATACATTAAAATTGCATGTTACATCTCTTGCCATACAATACAAACACCTTTTGTTATAAAAGAAAAAAAGAAAAAAAAAAAACCATAACATAGTAATGCACACAAAAAATGACTCCATTTCATTTTCCTTGCTGTCTAATTTTCTCTAACATCTCTTACAACATGATGGGAGTGTTTCTCATGGAAAATTATGTACACAAGTAAAACAGGAGATATGGGCCAGGCCTACTGACGGAAATGGCAGCTGTCCTCTTTGGGGTCAGTGTGATGGCTAAAAATGGTTCACAGGGTGCACAAAACACAGACGAAAGGAGGTCAGGGATGTAGCTCAGCAGCATTGCTCCTGCCTGGCATGAGTGAGACCTTCAGTTCAATTCCTCATACCAAAAAATATAAATAGATGATATGAATAAAACAAAAACAAAGATGAATATCTCTTTAGAGTATCAATATGAAAATGTAAAATATCCATCACTTCATATGAATCTTAAATTTTCTGAGTCCAGCTCTAAATATAATTCTATAAAGTACTCAAGGCAATTTATTTAGATAAACCTGTACTGAAAAAATCTGGAATTATAAAACAATGCATGACGGGCCTTGACTTGTACAAAATATAAAGTATCAGAGCAAGAAAACCAACCAAGAACACTTCTTGATGTGTAATCTCTTTTAGCACCCAGATCAAATAATATCTAGAAAATAAACACTCACAGTGATACACATCATGACCTTCCACAAGCCTGTAATCAGTGCTGGGTATTGAAAGAGTAATACATAACCTTGTTTTTATTTTGATTAAAACATTTAAAATCATGAGTATTTCTCCATACACAATTACATATTTCCTTCCTTTCTTTCTTTCTCTCTCTCTTCCTTCCTTTCTTTCTTTCTTTCCTTCTTTCACTTTCTTTCTTTCCTTCCTTTCTTTCTTTCTTTCTTTCTTTCCTTCCTTCTTTCTCTTTCTTTCTTTCTTTTCTTTCTTTCTTGTTTTCTTTGTCTAGTTTTGTTTTTGACACAGAATCTCTCACTGTAATTCAAGCTGGCCTCGAACTCATAATAGCCCAGGCTGACCTCATCATCACAGCAATTTTCCTGTCTCAGCCTCCTGAGATCAAATTCATTCTAACTTGACAAACATCTCAAGGTCTGAATTTTTGTAATTACTGTGTCCTAAGTTTCAGTAGAACCAAGGAAGATAACAAGGAAAGTAATGAAACACTTCTTCTTCCTATTTTTATCTTCAACATCAAATTTTAATTTTCATTCACTTTAAGATGAAAAGCATAAGCAAAACTTAAGTTGTGTCCATTCATAATGTGAACATTAATCAATTTAAAATACACTGACTGCTATGCATGTTCAGTACTATATTATAGTGTATCTTTCAGGAATAATTTGCTTTGTATATTTGCTTTGTATTTTTAAAAGATAAATCTCCAGTAATTCTAAGTATGTACATTATTTTTTTTACCTATAATTCAGAAGATATAGCTACCAAATACCTGACAAGGTCTAATCTATGCAAATCACTTAATCTTTAGTATGCATGAAAATATGCCACACAACCCAATGACAATAGCAATAATATTTAAATGTGTAATGTTACATTTTCTACCCTGTCTGATGCCTGCCCAGATCAACAACTCTCAGAAATAACCGAGACTCTGGCAAGGTAAGTTTAAATGTGCTTGGGTTGTATTCTTTACGTTACAAAACAGAATTCATTCTATAGACATTACTTTCAAGCAATGAATTGAAGTCCATCCATGGCGTCGTATCATTTTAACAGGCAATTGGATGCTGTGTATTTCACATGGCTTAAAGATGTAAATCATGGTGTAAAAGACTGGAAAATTATGTTAGATAATTATGTAGAATTTTGTATTATCTATTTAAAACTTTTCATTAAACAGTTACATATTTTAGAACATTTCAATTGATTTGAAGAAGCTGGACCAGTTGATGTTCCAAATCTACTTTCCCCCCAATTTTATCTTAAGTAACTGTTCCCATTGAATGATATGTTGAAGCATATTAAATAAAATTTCCTGGCTCATCTTAAATGTCTTGAATTAATTCATGAAGTAGTTGAATATCTCCTTTTAGAAGGAGGGGAAACATCAGAAGTTGTTTGTAGTCTGTAAAGTAACTATATTAAAATTGAATACTACTGTGTAATGTAAAACTTCTGCTTCCTATATAAGACATGATAAAAAATATGGTTAATTTTAAAAATTATATTACCATTAATTACCCTCAAAATCTTTCCCCTCATTTCAAATACCTTTCCTATCATTTTTCCCCTTTCTAAATTGGTCCTGAAGGTCCTCTTCCATGAGTATCTTTACAAGATTTGATCAGTGAATCATGTTACCAAGTAATAGCCAGTGGAAATTTAGGCTGTAAAACCCATATGTTGTGTCTGTATCCACCTTAGTCATAGGATCTGGCACTGTAAGACCTCCAGTCCTTCCCCAAAGTCAGTATGACCATCAAAAATGCTTTGAAGATATTCAGGACATGGAAGAAGACATAGCAGTGCAACTAATGACGCTTTTAGATGTTGTTCAGAGTCCTCATTTTGCACAGCTGATTCCTTGGTATGAATATGCTTGAACCTTTTATGATACTGTGTATGTAATGGTGATGTTCAGCTTCACTTATTTCTCAACCATCCTTGTTGGTCAGGAGTGAATATAAACCTAAAATTGATTGGGTCAAGCACTTGCTTTCTTGATTGCAGTATTGAATCAGTGCTCACCTATCATAGTAAGTTTTAATGTCCTTCATACTTGATAGGCACAAAAGGCTCAACATTAAAAAGTCCCTTTCAGAAGCAAACTGTGAAACTTGGTTGTACAAATACATGTGCACCCACATTTTATTCACAAATTATTAGTCATTGGAAATATGAAATTACGCTGGTATGTTATTCCCAAAACTAACCTCATACCACTGATCTTATATACAGTTAAGTATAAAGCTGATAATATAAAGTTGATAACATTAAACACTATCTTTCAACTTTTGGAAAGAAAATAATTCAAGAAACATTACTTACTCCCTTGAGAAAATTTGAAAAATTTCAAGAAAATAAGAAATTTCACGTTATAAGGCTTGTATATTTATAATCCTTGTAAAGAAAGAGTGATTACAAAGTAAATTTTAAATTATTAGCAAATAATATCCCTTTTATTCAATTTAGCATATACCACTTTTGTTAAACAAAGGGAGCATGAGGATAGTATTGCATTTTCATATGATTTTGTCACATAAAAAGTAATCATCTTTATTGAGACAGAGGCTACAGTGACACATAAAGAATCCTACTGTTCCCTCAACTATTCAACATGCATTACAGTAGATACCATGGCAAACTGAGTTTAGGTAGAACAAAATGCAGTACATGCCAGACAGAGCTAACCTCCCATTTGGGAAGCTTACAACTAGATATGGAGAAAATAAAACATTGAGGAATAGAAAGTGATGTTGAACAGAGATGGAGAAGGGCAACTTCAGACAGAGCAGTTAGCAAAGGCTGATGGAAGGCGAGACCTCCCTGACCAAGTCACTGCTGTTTGAGTGAGGGTGGGCCAGGCCAGGGTGCTCCGAGAGTGCTGTCTGCAGCTGCAGATAGAAATCCTAATATCCATCATTCTGTTTGTAATTTTAATTAAATGTGTCTTTAATCCAACAGATATTATGCACCTGAAATATGCTTGATGATAAACTTTGATCTTATTAATGTAAAAACAGTTTGTTTTTTTGTTGAGACTTTGGAGGAAAAAAAAATTGACCAAGGATTAAGTTGCATTAGAGTAATCTATAAAATAAATGTGTCATCTAGAAAAAAATGTATAGAAAGCAAAAGTGGTAACAATACAAGCACATGGGACAATCAAAGTAGTTTTTTTCTGGTTTTGTTCTTAGGTAAATTAGTGATCACACAGTAAAGACTCACCAGTTAAGACAGCAAGCCATACTTCCCGACCTTCCGCCAAGCTTCCTCTCTGGTATTCCATGCCAGTTCATAAGTCTAATTGAGGAAAAAGGCTGCTATTGAAGGGAGCATATTTCAAAAGCAAAGTATGTTATGATCAAGGAATTACTTAAGAAGCACCTGAAAAGAAAAAAAAAATCCACATTCAGTTTTTTGATATTAAGAGACTAGAGTTTTTTAATAAAACTTGAGTATTGATATAATATAAACCTCTACATGAAGATAATTTGCAAGAAAATGTAAAAGCTAAGCTTATAATTTTCCAATAAATATGAAATCTGTATGAACTGATTTATTATCAGTATTTTATAAAGGTAGCAAGAGTGGTAGTGAGTTTTACCTGGGGTGCAGATGGTAATAATTTGAATTGACTCTACTTGAGGAACAAATTTCTACTTTTAAAAGCCAGCAACAGCCTAAAACATCAACACAATGCTGTAAGCAACTACACATAAAGAGTCAACAACCCAATGACCCAAACAACATCCACCCCTTGCATTTGGCTGCCACATAACACACTTAGAGGTAAGTTCAGGGCATAATGTAAGTCATTATTACAATTCAAGTGGATTGGAATAGGCATTTAAAATCATTCTTATCTCTGTGCAAATTAGCTTATCCTAATGACTTGAATGAAGATAGAGATTTAAATGCATAGAATCTGAGAAACACAGGGAATTGAAAGAAAGGACAAAATCTTAAAAAAGAAAATGACATTCACTCCAGTATACAGGCCTTGATGAGGAACAGAAGAGTTCAAAAACACAGGGGCAAGCTTTACACATTTCCCTCTGGTTGCAGGTGGAAGGAGAGATGTCATTGTAGAAATGACAATGGAAGAAGTACTGGACAATCAACAATACTGTTCTCCCTCTTCCACATGCCTTCTCATCTAGAGCTTGAATATTTCTTTCCCTTTTTCCCCCCTAAATCCTTTCATCATCTGTCTCTGTCATATTTTGTTCATCAAGTTTTTACTCTTTTCAAAGGTTTCACTCCCAAGTGTGTGTTTTGTAGCAGAACTCTCTCTGGCACGATGACTACCACAAATGAGAAGAAGGCTGATTGACAGATAAAACCTCATCAAATATGCAAACCACAGATAAGGAATCTTCACCGAGGCCTCACACAGGAAGGTGGTGCAGGGTGGGGTGGTGGAAGGAAGAAGAAAAAAACTGTCAAATAGATAAAGAGTGTATGATTAA
Source organism: Petromus typicus (assembly GCA_004026965.1). Classification (NCBI taxonomy): domain Eukaryota; kingdom Metazoa; phylum Chordata; class Mammalia; order Rodentia; family Petromuridae; genus Petromus; species Petromus typicus. The sequence continues at coordinate 10,600 of PVIR01011755.1, forward strand.
TTCTCCAAATCAGGCCATTGTCACTGGAAAAGATGCACATGTACTAATTAAGGATAGCACAAAACATCTACTGAAATTCCCCAAACAAATGATTCACAGTGGCTACTGCCCAGTAAGTACCAAAACCCAAGTTTGAATAACATCTCAGTGGCAATAGCATAACTTCTAGTCATCAAAGTGAATACATAGAATATTGGGCAGGTGATTAATGACAAGGAAAAGACCTAAAGAATAATGCCTGCTTGGCCTTCATTGGAGTGGCAAGATATTGGCTTTCTGAAGCATCATTTTGTACTAATACAGATATGAACAAATCTTGACAAGAAGACCCTATTGTTTCATAAGACACCCTGACAGTAAACAGTGTCAGGTCTCTGGTTATAAAAGTGGTGTTCATTGTTTGGATAGATAACTCCCAATGAACTCACTTCCACCATACATTGGCTTAGATTGTAATCTGCATTCATATTGGAAGATGAAAGCAAATTAGGTCAGAAATGTACTATGTTTATTTTTACTGCGTTTTTGTTGCTTTTGGAAAAATTAATGAGAACACTCTGTAAAATCTGATTCCTGGCCCTGCTGAGTTCTGCTATTAGCTGCGACGGTGAAAAGGCACAGAGGAAGGCATGGGTAGTAATAAATGGGCACATGGACTGTGTCATCTAGGTCGCATTTCCACCACATGTGACTGGAATGGTTCCAGTTGCCTTTTTTAGCTGCTTCAGGCCCAACTTTCCAAGTGAGACACCTCAGTCTCTCTTGTAACATTCATCTCTAAGAAATCTGTGATTGAATTACCTTTATTTTTCAGTCCTACTCCCCCGCACATCTTTATTTCTTCACTTGTCTTTAAACGACATGATTAATAAAGAGAAACACTCATTAGCATTAAAATGTGATAGAGGAAATGTTAAAGGGGTTTTCATTAAAGCTGACAAATGATTCCAAACTGAAGTCCTATTAGGAAAAGAAGTGGGAGTTTGGTTGGAGAAGGAATGGCTGACAATAATACAGTGATCATTTCTGATTTTTGGAGGACCATGACAGCTGAGTTACTAAGCAATTGTGTTCTATTTATATTGAAATGAGAACAAGTTGGAATAGTTTCAAATTTTAAAAGAAGTTTCCTGATGCACAGAGCTCATTTACTGTCAGAAACATATAATGTTCAAATATTTTATCATGAGTGATTTCTCTTCAGATATTTTAAGAACTTAGTAGTCATATTTGCATTTGACTTTTCATTAAGAGTACATTATTCAAGGCAGGGAAATGTAGTGGCTTCCTAAATTTTATTCCCAAACATCTTTATTAGCATCTTGATCATTTTTCAAAGTCAGCCTATATTGAATTTATTACAAAATTTAAAAATTAAAGAATCACAAGAGATTGTTTTCAAAAGTTTTCTTTTAAGACATGTCTAATTATCTTTCTGTTAGTCAATAAAATCTAATAAACACTAAATATGACAATATTTCACTTTAAAGACAATAGCCAGGCCTATAAAGTTGGATCCTAGTAAGTAACATATATATATGATGGGTAAATTACAAGTAATTGTGAAAATCTATTTAGGAAAGATTAGACAGGATGTTCAACACAGAAGATTTTAGAATCCATTGTGAATTTTTATAATCATTGAATAAATTGTTGTGGATATGAATATTCTATAGTTGATGTTTTCTGTGGGCTTATATCTCTTAAAATAATTCATGTATATGCACAATAGATCCTGTACTTACAGCAGAAGTGATCTTGACAATGGGTAGGACTATAGTTTGCTATAAAATGAGAGCCAAAGGAAGTTTGATCATGTTCTACTATTATAACCTACCTGGCAAACACTCAGGAAGAACTCTCTTGTGCTAGGATTGCCAGTCAGTACACCCTCATTCCATTCCATGAAGATCAATAACTTTTCCCCTTCATTTTTTATTTAAGGACTTTGTAATTCAAACATTTTGTGATGATATAATGCCATAGATTTTGGAATTAGAAAGGACGATTTCAAAATACACTGTTGGAAGAACAGCTGTGGAAAGAATGAAAGACTTTGTGAGTGAAGAGACTGAAACAGACTGAGAATGTGGAATTTACCCACAGTGCTTTGGGCTATTCTGGAAGCATAATAAAGGCAGATTTCCTTCAGAATATGGGCTAGTACCATCTGGTAGTTCTTTTTATTATACTACTCAATCCAAAGAAGATGTATTTTCTTTTGTGTGAGTTGTGCCATAGAACTGAGAAAAATTTTTGGACTATCCCTTTCTATATGTTACTTAGTGAAGTCACTGGACCTTTAAGTCAAAATATATATAAATCTACCTACATACATCTCAGAGATAAAATTAAATTACATGAGCACTGAATTGCGTGCTGCATAACTCTGATAAAGGAGTTAGGGAGCTAACACATGGCCAGTACCAGACTGCACAGCACTGTGCCAGCTCCCATATCGCATATTGTATTTATCTGCATGTGACACTTAGGCAAAGAATGTTTTCATGAAACTGATAGTAGCAGAACCCTAGACAGCAGGCAGCAGTTAAACACACTGCTATTTACAAACATTCAAGGAGTGGTCGAGATGTGCAAATTCTCAAAAAAGTGAATAGGCTGATCCTTGTTGTGGTTTTCTGTGAACTCCCAGGACTGATATTGCAAGTGGGAACACAGGTGCCATGGGGATTTATACACAAAGGTGGAGCAATTCTAAGTACTCTTAGGGAACTCCCAGGAGTTTAAATCAGATTTACTAATTCATCAAATGTGATTGATTTCTTGTCAGCCTAATGAAGTATAAGCTTTCATTTTCCTTATTCATTAGCTCATGTAAACTCCTGCCAGAGAACACTTAGAGGCTTTCCTTTGCTAACACGTGAAACTAAGTGGTCTCCTGATGCACTTTTGCTTCCCCGGAGAGAGTCCAATCCTTGGTAATAGTGTACAGTTCATTTTCTCCTCAATCATGCCTTGTCTAGAATGTGTGGTGCTTAGCGCAGAATCCAAGACTTGTTGCAGAGTTTGCCAAGGGTAGATAGAAACGAGAGAGGTTAGGCTGAGCAATAATGCATTAAAATCGTTTGTTCTCACCTTTTGCATAGATGTCGAGTTTCAAGCTAAAATCTATGTTTTCCAGAAAAGGAAAAAAACAGAACAAAACACATCTGTTCTTTTATTTTCTGTCCCTTAAAACAAATGATTCTCATTCAACAAGTTTCTTCCCTTCACATCTGTATTTGCAAATCTCCTTCAGGCTTATTTAGAACATAAGTTCTTATTAAGTCTTACGAAACTGCCCTTTCAAAAACTTTTTATTTGTTTATTTGGATCCTCTGGATTCTGAACTTCATTTGATTTTTTTCCTTACCTGTATCCACATACTATTACAGGCTATAAGTATTTTTTCTATCCTTTCATAAATATGAAAAGCAATGTTCATCTCATTGAGGGTAGCAGCTGAATAATCAGACTGTCTATGTACAAAAGGACCACAACCACTTGATTTCTGTTCAAAACTCACTCTTCTCCCTCTCCCATTTGGGCCCAGGTCATGCACATCAAACAGGAAGGAGAACTGGACGGAGCAGCAGTGATGATTAAGTGTAAATCTGTACATCTCTTCAACTTTCTGCTCTGTTAGGGTCAACGATAAGAACATTTACAAGAAATTACTTTTTAAATCTTTCTCAGCAAAAGGGGCATCTTCTTCAGAATACGTCATGAATACATTAACACTAGAACAAAAGGGAGCAAAGAACTTTCACTAAATGAGACCTTCATGGTATAATCAAATCAAGATCACCTATTTTCTTCATTCGTGCCCTAGAAAACTAAGATCAGTGCTCTTTGGACTTGGGAATCCAGACACAAGGGAAATGTAGACATATTTTTCTAGGTCTATACTAGTATTTTGAGAAGGTGGTAAACTCATAGTACAGCTTCTGTTTTGAAGTATCATAGGCTAGAAGTAAGAATAAGGAAAAAATCAGAAGAAAAATCTAATTAAATTATATGAAAGAGGATGCTGAGAGTGCTCATAGAACATATGAAACTTTATGAAGTAGGTCATTGGGAAATCAGTTATAGACTTCTTAGAAATGATCTTAGAAATGATCCCCCCATCTCTGATCCCTTTTGAGAAAGTTCTATTTCCCAACTTCTATTATCTATCTTCCATGTGGCCATTTACAATTCAGCCTTCTAAGAAAAACCAGGTGATATTTCAGCTTGTGTGTCTGATTTATTTCACTTAACATTATGGTCTCCGAGTGTATCCATTTTCCTAAAATGACTTGTTTTATCTCTATGGTTTAGTGGTACTCCTTTATATGTGAGTGGCACATTTTCATTTTCCCTTGTATTAAAATGTACTGTGTTGACATGTGCACTGACTAGATGAGAAATCACTAGTGCAGGTGGGAAACAGCTAACTGGGTGCAGCAATCCTGCTAGGATGAGAAAATTCTGGGTGACGCCCTCCAAACAAAGCCATAATGAGAGACACAAATGTTATGTGGCTGGAACTGGTACAGAGCAAGTTACCCAAAGACTGATTTGCTGTTGAAATAAAGTTTAACTGCAGGGTTTTTTTAAAAGCTCAAATTACTGGTTTTACTTGATTATATAACCTTTTGGGAAAATAAATTGTATTATTTACAAAATGTTTAGCTTGCTTTAAGCAGCACAATGAACACTGAATAAAAAATTAGATGCTGGCAAGTAAATGTTAAACCCGAATAGCACGTTGCTTCCCAATAATTGTACATATTGGTAGAAGTTGTAATAAACGCCGTCCATCTGCCACAGTCCGCTTAATCTGTTCAGAGCTGAAGCCTCTGTGAAAACTCACTTTCCTCTCAAAGCTGACTGAGGGGAATTAGGACGCATGTGTTCCTGCCCCAGCCCTGCCAGGAACCAGCTGCACGACGGTCACTCTCTCAGTTTAAAGCCTGGCTTCTATAAAATGACAGCTGAAAAGGTCTCTAGCCCAACTCCCAGCTCTAGATAGCAGTTTGTATTTTCATTACAGAAATAACTTCAAGGTCATGATGCCTACCTACAATTTACAAATAGTTACCCAAAGTGACTAGTCTTTCATGTTTATTTTAGGTTTCCTTGTATAGATTTGTAATTAGTCCACCCATAATCCAAATTCACCATTCCCATCTCTTTTTAGCTTTCCACTCAGAGCTGAAGTGACCAGTTATTAATTTATCTGTAAAGTCCCTCACTTCCCTCATAGCAAATACATAAACAGGGACATTTCTTTGAAGCCAGAATACGTTGAACTCTTACTAATAAATTTTGACTGAGACTGGCTTAATAATTTTAGTCTGAAGACGTAGGCAAATTGCAATTTGTGTGATAGGGGCTCTCATAGTAATAAATCTGCTTCACCGTACTGACTTTAATATGTGGACACTAGAACAAAAAGGAACAAAGAACTTTCACGGCATAATCATGATGACTATTGTCATTGTAGTCATCACCATTGTCAATACTCCCTGCAAATCTAATTTCCTTCAGTTTCCAAGATGCTTAGAAAGATCTCCTATAGACGAGTCAAAAACCAGGGCTCTTTTATTCTGCCAAGATGATTCTCTTCTTGGAGTTCAAGTGTCTGCTATAGATGGAGTGGGAAATCAAGTGATCATTTTTCTGTTTGGGGTCCAAAACTGCCTTTCGGGAGCTGGGAACAGGTGGAAGAATGACCACGGCTCAGAGAAGTCAGGTCACGTTATCCTACTCTTAAGACTAAGCTTAGATGTTTTCATAAGTATCTGAGAAAAACAGTGGACAACAACGCTTCCTTCCAAGCACACCAATGAGAACGGGATTGGTTCAATGAGCACATCTCCTTCTGCCCTTCCTCTTTCCAATTTTTCTAGAAGGAATTAAGGTTAGACTCTCTTTGAGACCACATCAAATTTAAACCATGCTTTAATTTTGCAGTACTGGCGTTTCTCTGAATCTGGTGTGGGTTGAGCTGTTCCAAAATATTTCATACCTCTAAGCTGCTGACCTGACTTTCTTTCTGAATTATTTTACCAAAACTTGCACCAGAGGAGAGAGAGGTGACTTCCTGAGAGATGTGAGAAACTGGGTCACAGTATATGAGAACCAGCTGCCACCTGCTCTGGGACCAAAGAAAAGGACTGGCAAACTCAGGTTTGCAGAGAGTGCAGTGTATTGAGGTCACTGATAGAAACATGAACCTGGGTGTACAAAAGACCATTGGGTTCCATGATTTAGGCAGAAAGGAAGAGACAAATCAGGAAAAAAGTGACTTTTTCTAGGCCACAATGTACCTGGCTTGTCTCTAGATAGTAACAGATTAAGGTACAATCCTGGTATAAAGATCCAGCTGCAGAGGTCCACACACCACTCAAATAGTTTTGTTTATGCATAGTATGCTGGGAAACTATGTGGGAAAAAGCAACAAAAATTAATTAGTGATGATTATGGCAATGAAAAACAGAGGGATCAGGTCAAGCCAAGTCCTCATAGACAGTTTTGGAGGGTCTATCGAAACCCGCTGCTCCAACTATATCTTGGCCCCAAGTGACAGTGTGTAGGTGATATCATACAATTTTACTTTCACAGTTTTATTTATACTCCTATTAAAATACATATTTTTGTGTGATATGTTAGACTAAGAGAAATAAAGCCAGAAAAGATTGGAAAAATAATGTGGCTTTCCTTTTTTGCTTCCTTCCTCTTCCAAGGTTGAGCACTTCCAACTGCTACAGGTTATTTCATCTCCAAAGCATCTGTGCTTGTTTTCCCAAATATATAGCAAGATAGGGTAAAGAAAGAGTCTTTTCACTGCACCAACTTTAGCCTTTTCTTTTTCTAGCTCCCATTTTTTCCACTGACCAAGAAGTATACTCAGCATGAGCTAAGTGTGCTAGAAATACGCACGACCAGATTACATGGGATTTAACCTCAGTTCTCTCCAGCCATACTGTCACTCACTGTCACAGTAATGAAGGACTTGAAGTGGCCTGAAACTTGCTATTGAGATCAAGAGTAGATCTTATTATCATCCATCAGCTCTTGGGACTAGCTCTGAAATTTTTCCTAGGTAGCCCTTCTCGCTAGTACTTACTCAGGCTAGCAAGAGTTCTCTTTTTTAAGATTTTTCCAGACATATAATTGATTCTAAGAAACTCTCAGTAACATCTAGTTCACCAAATTTTCTTGAGCACTGCTTGTAGGACATCACCAATAGTGTATCTGATGCCCTGTCCAACATGTCAGGATAGCTTCATCCCAATTTCTTATGTGATAGACTTGGAAAATATTAATAACTTTTAAATACAAAGTTGAATATTATTCCTTCCAAGAGAAAAAAGACTAGTAAAGTCTATAAAATTGAATAATTTTCAAATATAAATACAGAAATTAATATGTCACACCTTTTAGAATAAAAAAGAGAATAGCTTTTAAAATGAATATTATTACAACTTGGAAAAACTTAAAGCCCCTTGGAGACCACAATTTTGATTTCTTTGGTCATGCCTTTTATATCTTTTATTATAGGATTCATTTCCACAATTCTCTTCTAACTTTGATCTGTGATATCTGATCATATCTTTTCATATAGTAAAGAAGATTTAAAGTAATCAACCTCACTCTTGCTCTTAAGGGTATGCTTTTCCCTAGTTGGGATCATCTAAACTTTTAAAAAATCTACTTGGAGAAATTTTAATTGATAGTTAAGAGTAATTCAGATTATCACCCCAGGAGACTTTTTAAAATATATGAAAAGCAAAGTATTGCTCTCTGCCTGAATTAAAAGACAAAGATTTTTAAAATAAAGTATGCAATTAGGTGGAATGACAGACTTTATTGTTTAAATCAAAGCGTATTCTGTTACAAAGATTTAAAAAAACTATCACATGAAACCCTCTTCCATGCATAAATTAGTTTTACCACACTAATTCTGGCCACTGCACCTACAGGGGTAATGTTGGAATTATTGTTTTTCATGCAAATATTTAGTGGAAATATCAAAAACTACACTTGGAGAAAAGTCAACTGGGTAACTCTTATTTTTCAACAATAGATAAATAGTAAGTAATTGGACATTCCAGTATGTAAATAAATAATCCTTTTAAATTCTTAAACCATCCTTAAGGCTCATAAACCATATATAAAATATATATTATGGGTATGTATCTACATTCATTTTCCTGAAAAAAGACTGAGAACATTCACAAGGTTCTTGAAGTAGTTGGTAACTGTGAATGTCAAAGAAGTATTCCCCTCAGTGCGCGTACATCCATACAACCCTAAGAGGCTGCGGCCATCATGGGACACAGGCCACAATTTAATGCCAGTGGTGAATGACTCCCACTTTTCACTTAAGCTATTGTTTATCATATTTTTTCAAATTACTTAAATTTTAAAGTTGTTAAATCTAGGATGAGACCCAAGAAATTTTGATGGTTTTTGAATGGCCAAATCTGGGCTTCAATCTCAATGGCCCCTAATGGATCATAGGCTAAGCAAAAGCAAGTGGTCTAGGCTATCCACTTCTGCAGTACGATGCTAGAAATAAAGAATACGTTCAATCTTTGTGTGGAAATTTTCAGAAGCAATGGACAAAGAAGAAGGACAATTTCAGGAAAACCACATAACTGGGTCTTAGTACCTGAGATGAACAGCGAACCAGTGACGTAGCATAAGGAGGAATTGGTTTGGGAATAGAGCAGAACAATTTCTCCCATAAAAAATTAGCTTCATTATATAATATATGGTTTCTAAAATCTAATTCATATTGGAAAGACTGAAGCAGTGTTCTCTACACACTAGCCATGGCACATCTGAAAGTTCAAGGATAAATATCTACAGTCAATTCAAGAAGGGCACAATTATATTTCTGTCAACTGCAATACTTGACTCCATTCTTTTGTTTTATTTTACACTATTTTCCAATATACTTTACATACAGGTAACAAACTAATTAGTAAGTTTCAAAGCATTAAATTAAACAGAACTTTCTCATAGTGGCCTTAAAATAATGAGGGTAAGAAAACTCTCCTCAGTATGGGTTGAATCTACTGGGGATGTTGCTCAGGGTTTCTGGTGGCTACTTCACAAGCGCAAAGTCTAAATTTGACTTCTGCTACCAAACAAAAACCAAAGCAAAGCAAAGCAAAACAAAACAGAATGGGGTGCATGAATGATTTTCCTGAAATAAGTGACTCTTAGGGACATAGTAAAAGATCTTAGTTCTAGGCTCTGAATTTCCACTAACTGGACTTTAGCTCCCCTCACTGTAAAATAAACAAGCAGAACACACAGTTTAAGATCCTTTAAACATTCAAAACTCTCTCATAAGATCATTTCTATGACTTATACTATTACTGTGAATGGGCTGCTCCTAGCAAGAAACAGAAGTTAAGGGCTTTGCCCAGTAGAGGAGGGGGGCTCACATTTCTATCTCAGGGTCAAGTCATCTCAACAGTGTAGTTCAAGAGAAGGACCACAGTGGAAAAAATCTCAATAGTATTTCCAGGAATAGTAGGTTCTCTGCATCCACTTGAAATCTGAAAACACACCAAACTCCCCCTTAAACCTCATGTTAATGCTAAATGTTCTTTCAGGGAGTCAAGATCCTACAAAAGTCTAGGTCATTCTATTCACTGTCTTTGTTTATCCTTTGTTTCTGTGAGTCTCAAATGTGACTTTTTTCTGTGTGACTTTGAGTGACTCCCATGCTACAAACTCAGACCCAAAAATGTCTCTGAGATCCATCAACACCCTCACTTGTAGCTCTTTCAGTGATTAGTTCCTCCTGGATACAAACTCAATACCATGATGGCCCATTACTTGGTGAGGCTCTCTGGGCTCGAGAAAGAGGAAATGTTTTGATGCCAGTGGAAGGATGAGATCAAGAGCATAATGATTTATTCCTTCTCTATGATGAGCATGCAAAACCAAGATGAAGCACAGCCCCGGGACATTCTAGAGCAAAACAAGGGAGATGCACAAGGAGAACTAGAGTGCATCCAAGTGTAGGATGCTCTGGACATAACAATTAAAGCTGCAGTTTTTCCCTCCACAAACTTGCTTGCATCTCCACACGGAAGGGGAGGAGATGAGAGGATGGACCACATATGAAGAAAAGTGCACATAGATTCTGGGGAAGGAACACAGGACTGGCATCAGCCTAGATCTGCAGCTTGTGGGAAGAAGCTATTTTAAAATGAGAATCTCTGTTGTGCTATTAATTAACTTGTTGGGGTTGGCATTGTATTCATCTAGGTTTAGGAGAAAGGAACAGACACATGGGTGGCTTGTATTTTGTAATGTGTTTATTGTTTTTATTGCTATTTGAAAGAACATCATGTAAAATGAAACTATAAAATGAAGATCCAACGAGGATGAATCTGTTGCCCTGATATTTTGCCCAGCCCGGTCCAGTTGCTGGCCATAAGCCAATTGACGTCAGCTGCAATATTTGACTTCGCTAGACCAGCCAGTGAGGGGGGAAAAAAGCTGTCAGATAAGCCCCAGAATTTACTCAGAACTCAGTCAGAGAAGTGTTCTCTGGGAAAGAGCTATTTCTCCTCTTCCTCTGCATCCCACAGCGAGGATCTGAGCCTGGAGTTTGCTTTGATGTCAGTAAGAACTTGGCAACCTGATTGGTGTCATGGGGAGCAGAATAAGACAAGCAAGAAGCACAGAGAAGAGCCCCTGCCAACCAGGAGAATGTCTAAAATGTAACCAAAACACACACGGAGACACAGTGCGCAGCACTCACAGACGGAGTTCACAGATAAGAAATGGCATTAATATGATATCAGTAGTTCTGCCCTTTGCACAAATTCCATCAGAAGGTACAGCACAGTGCTTGGTGGAAATGAATTTATTCTGCTTAACTGGAAAATAAAGTGTTGTTGGCATTAAGAATGCAAAGTAAAAAAAGAATAAGGATAAGAGATGCTGTAAACTCATTAGGAATACATTGCTCACTTAAATCCTTTGCAATAGTTTCAAATTCTATAAAATTGCATCATTAGTGCAATGTACATTGGAGTTATACTGATGGTGAATGTAGTTGCTTCTCTCTGTGCAAGAAAGTGCAGAGCATAGCAGCTAAATGATGATGTGCTTTTCAGCCCCACTTTGACCCAGGATGATATAGGATCAGCATATTAGCCACAGAAGAGACCATAATTCTTCATCAACAGAGCCTTTCTATGTTCTATGGTCCTTGCCCAGCCTCATTCTGACATAACAATATATGCATGTTCCTTAAAACAGCTTCAGAAACTTTGAGTTAGAAAGTATAAATTGAGACTATTCCTATTCTCTTTCTTCCTCTTACCTAGCTCTTCTCCTTCTCTACTCTACCTTTACACAGTAAATATATACATACATGCATACTTATACACATAAACACATACATACATACACACATAATCTTGTTCCACTCACTGTATAACAGTGAGAAAAATAAGAAATATTTGCAAATAAAATTGATAGTGAAACAAAAGAAATTGTAGTAGGATCTTAAATGTCAAAGAAAAGCAAACTACAAAAAAGTATTGTTTTGTTTGAAAGCAAGAGGAAACAGTATTTAAGGAGGATTAACAAGCAATCTAGTTGAAAGACTGATTAAAAAGAGGAAGGAGGTTCCTCCACCTGTCTTGCAAGGGCAAGGTCATGAGTTTGATCCCTGATACCACCAAAAAAAAAAAGAATACTGATGGACACATCAGCTTGGAGACTGGTGGGTGAGCTGATGGACACCTGCAGGAGACAGAAACCAGTCATAGTGGAAATGAGATCACTGTTATGGGGTGTTTGTGTGAAGACTTACTAGTGACACTGACAACATATACGTGGCACTTTGTAAACCTCTACATACCTGTATTACATGCGTTTCATTCTCACATCTCTAAGCTCGGTTTTGTTAGGAGAAATGGAGACAGGAGACTTAACAAGATCCACCGTTAGCAACATAGCTAAGACATGACCTAAGTCATGTGTGTGAACATGACTTGCGTCCACACTCTCTCCCTTACCCAGTGTATCATATATGCTAAATTTCCTTCTTGGTAAGTAGCTATTTCATTATCACCCAGGAAGCCTTATTTGGTGGCATCAAAAGGTATTAACTCATGGAGGAGGACAACACTTTGCCCTCACTGCCATAAGAGCACAAGGCCATAGTAAATTCTTACGTCAGGGCCCATGGAGAGGACGCAACCTAAGTTCTGCCTGGACAAGCGCTCCCTGAGTTTCCAGTGCAGTGAAAATGACGGATTTGTGAGTATATAACCCAATACACACCAGCTACTATCAGGTTATCAAGAACAAGGCTTTTCCCCTGTTCATTCCTGCTCAAAGCCTCGTCTCTGAGATCAAAGTTCAGAAGGTGAAACAGAGGTGCTAATAAGTAAGTGTCACATGATTACGTGGCCAGTGGGCGTGGCCTAAGACCAGAGCGGAGTTCCTCATACAGGAATTGAAGTCACTTGGGTAATGAAGAGGTACGTCAGTAACGTGAAAACTGTTCCGCTCTGTGACTCATGAAAAGCGGAGACACTAAACAGTCAGGTCAAAGCAGTTCAGGCTAATTACTTCTCAGATCTCATTAGTATCATCTCTGTCCTCAAGGAGTTTTTCACCTTGTTGAATTGGGCAGAAAGGAACTTGTAAGAGTCATCTAACCCCATCCCAATTCCAAGCAGCACTACCTATTCCTTTAAATAGGGAAAGTCCTTTTTCCATCAGCACCATGCTAGATCTTAAGAACAGCCTCCTCCATTTGTCCCTAGTTGAGTGCAAGTGGCTTACAAGAAAAGTTCACACTCTTAACAGGTTGATGGCTGGTTCAGACCCCTGGAGTCTGGAGGTAAAACATCTAGGTACACATCTCAGCTCTACACCAACTTCAGATCTTACAGTGTGGTTTAACCTCTCTCCCCCTCAGTTTCCTTATGGGTGCAATGAGAATAATAAGTATAAGGTAATGCTGGTACCTGAGAGCTCTTCCTTATAAAATCACGTTTCTCTGATTTGAATAAAGATAAACCGCAATACCCACTAAGTAATATGATCGGTGCCTAGAGTTTGATCTCCATGTCTGAGAGCATTGAGAGCTCATATAAAAAGATATTTCAGTTTCTCCACTAATTAAAAGAAATACCACAGTGTGATGACACTTTGTTCCCTGTATAGAAAAATAGAGATAACATTGCTAGTGTTTTGTAAGAAGTAAATTAAATTATTGGCGCTTAGTACATATCACACAGATAGTGCAAAATAAATAGAAGTTGCAACAAATAGGATAATTTAAATGCAGGAATAAAAATAAAGAATAAGTGAATGAAAACAATGAAATAAACTGGGAAGTTCCAAATATGTATTTACAAGATAGACACACAGCTCTTCCATAAAGTTGGATCTGTCTTCCAGATGTCACCATAAAATAGGAAACCCTGCATAATAACTATGTCTAGCCAGTCGCTAGAGAGCTTAGAACTATTCTGTCTAGAAAAACCTAGGCATCTTTTGGGGCTGAGGATTTAGCTCAACAGCTGTAGCCTCTACCTGGCAAACACAGGGCCCCAAATTGAGTCCCTGGTACCACATATCACAATTTGGGGTGTGGTAACTCTCACCTGTAATCTCTGCACACAGGAGGCAGATGCAGGAGGATTGCTGCGAGTTTGAGGCTCACCTGGGCTACATAGTGAGTTCAGGGCCAATGAGACCTATCTGAAAAATAATATTACTGGATGTCTTTAGTTTAAGAAACTCTTTTAAGGAACATTTTTAAAGAAAGTTTTATACAGCAGCAAACTTGAGTCCATTCTTGCAAGAGACATTGCTGTCAGGCCAATTTTTAAAAAAATGTTTATCTTTATTGGTGCATTATGAATACACATCACCATCACATTTAACATTGAGCATTTGTACCAGAATATGACATGACTTGATTCTCATTTTTCCCTTTCCCCCCTGCCCTGCAATCCTCCGCCCCCTACATAAACAATCTTTGTTTTCTTTTTTCTTTATTATTACCACATTCTTCCCCCCCCTTGTCATTTACCCTTACATTCTCTTTCCTATGTGTAAATATTGTATCTTTTCTCTGGTATGAGAAAATGAAGTTGTAAATGAATTGCAGTAGGTATAGTTGATATTGTGAAATAGAAAATGTCAGGCTAATTTCTCATGCAATGAAATAACACCAAATCAAAGGACATTTCAGTAAGACAATACTATGAGAGCAGAAGGTGGTGGCAACTATGTGTGCTCCAAGTATCCAGCCCTTTTCAGATCTGTTATTCTTAAGGAAACTAGAAAATATGGAGGGATGGAAGATTTCTTCTTATGAGCTTTACATTCTATGAGGAGCCTTTCCTGACTAGTGTCTCTATGGAAATTTTGGTAAATATTGAGTGATAAGATTAAATTGGAAGATCACAGAGTCAGAAAGATGATAAACAAAGAGAAGATATCAAGAAAGATGATATATTATATATATAGAAAGAAATATGGTACATAGACATAGAAAGATGACATACAGAGAAAAGGAGTGATTTGCATACTGCTGTGAGGATCTTGTATTTAGTTTCTCTGGATTCCTAATTCTAAAACTCAGCAACTCATCATCAGCAGGGGGAGTCTAATTTTAACTTCTTCACTAGAGGATAACCTCCACAACTTCCAGTGCTCTCTTCAAAGAAGATGGAGAACATCTAGTCAAGATTATCAATAAAATAAAATACTCTGTATTTGGAAATAACTCAATGTTTTCTTTTCATTATTTTGATGTGCATGATGTTTCATTGCCTCAGAAAGGTGAGGTATATCATCAAAACTTACACTGGACTCTAAAAAATGAACTCATTTCACTGAGTGTAACTCACACAGGTCTTGGGATCAAATGTTTTTCCAGATGTTTTGATAGTAGACAAAGGTACTTCCTCCTCCCTCTAAGACAGGTGAAAGGAAACTTTCTATGAGGCACAGGCATTGGATTAAGAAGCAAAGCTCTAAAGAGTTGTACTAAATGCACCTCTGTAAGAAGAGCCAGAAATATTCATCTTAAAAAAATATATAACTGAACAGGTTAAACTTTGTCACTCTACCTTCAAGCTTGCT
The DNA here is from genome assembly GCA_004026965.1 of Petromus typicus. Classification (NCBI taxonomy): domain Eukaryota; kingdom Metazoa; phylum Chordata; class Mammalia; order Rodentia; family Petromuridae; genus Petromus; species Petromus typicus. The sequence goes on from PVIR01011755.1 coordinate 25,735, forward strand.
TAACAGTATTTACCTTGGGACTAAATGTATTAAATTCTAGGTTTCTTTCAAGTCAATAATTTGAATTCTAAAAATTGTGCTTGCAATTGATCCTCTTTTTATAGTACAATTTAAAAACAACTTTTGCTGTATTGTATATTTCTAGGAATTCTTAGCAGAAAACTTTACATCTTCACCTTGCTGAAAAAGATAAAGTATGATCTCAATATACCTATGATTTTGCTATATAATAAAGCAAGTTTCAGTGGATGTTTTCAATTTTAGACAAATGAGTCTAATTTTCATGCAACAACTTGAGGCACCATTTAATAGCATTTTACTTGTCACACAAATATGGCAGAGGGAGATTGCTATTTTTGGCTTCTCTATTAAAATGACAAGAAGGAACACTTTTAACATGTGGCTTTCCATGTGTGTAGTTGTTCTTTCTATTCCCCTTTCCTAGATGGAACAGAAGGTAACTCTCACTCTCTGGAAAAACAAAACAAGGACCGAAATAGCAACCAAGAAAGAAATCTTAACTACTTTGCCTCCATATTCTTCTTTGTAAGATGGAAACAGATAATTCTGATATTTTTTTGCTCCTATCTACTTCATCAAGTGGTCTCGGGTGTGCAGATTCTCCTCAGATATAAACTTTGTCAGGAAAGGGGCTGGGAAGCTGTTATGGAAACAAGTTACTTGGGGTTGGGTTGAAGAAAAAGGCAGAATTGTGAAGATTCTCTTAGCATAAGCCTACGTTGATACACATTTGAGAGATGTACAAAAACGGATTTTGCTTTCTTTCTTTTTTTTTTTTTTTTAAGTTTGTGGTTTTAACAGGAATCCTTTAGCAGGCTATACAAATGCTTCTTTTTATAACAGCATAGTTTGGGGGCTTTCATTAAAATGCAAGTTGTTTATGGACATTTGTAATTTCTGTTGGGTAAAATCGACTCGTGAAATACACAAGCAGATTTACATTGTTAGAGACCCGGTTTCACAGAGACTCAGCAGTGTTCGAAGTCACCTTCGAAGTTACAGTCATGGCGACATCCAGAAGTTTTGCCCTAGTCCCTTTCCCTGTATGTCTCTCCTTTTCTAAAATTATGACTAGACAATTATAAAATATAATATGTATGTTTTCTTAATCTCTATGACTATGGCTATGTAGAAATCTATGACTGTTTTCCAAGAAAAAAAAAAAAGTGGCAAGCATACAAGGAGAAAACTGAAGTGCTTCCTGTGTGATCAAAAGTGAAAATACTTAATTTCATCAGGTAAGTAAATTTTATGTACTTTGAGGAAATGGCCAATTAGAGACAAATATAAAGAAATTAGGCCTGATTAGAGAAGCTGAATCCAAGAATGGTATATTGAGAGGTAGTAGATATTTAATAAATATTTCCTGTTCTGATTACCTATTGCTGCATAATTAACTGTCTGTATACTTGGTAATCTAGAGCAATATTATTGTATTATATGCACAGTTCTGAAGGCTGGTGGCCAGGAACATACATACAGCTGCCATCATGGCAGCCAGAAGTTCGAGCTGGAACGTCTGAGCTGGTTTCCCACAGTCAGGTAGTTCATATTGGCTCTTGCTGTGCATCTCAATTGTCCTACGTATAGCTTTTTATTCTCTAGTGGGCTAATCTGGCTTCTGTCTACCTTGGGATCATCTCAAAGCTCCAAGGTAATTAAACAAGATGCGAAAAGGCCAGTTAAGTTCTTCACACATCACCATTTCTGTTGTTTTGGGGCCAACTAAAAGGCACATATTTGGCCTAGATTCAGTGGGTAAAGTAACAGACTCCACTGATGATAAATCGAAAACAGCAAACATTTTTTAAAAAGCTCTTAGATCAGGAACCAATCTAGCACAGTTCTGAGTCACTTAGTTGCATTAAAACAGCATTTATTTACCACTGTTTTGGTCATTTAAGAAATAAAATTAACATCTTGATGGAGGAGATTTTCTCAAAGTTCTTTTAATACTAATTTCTGGAAAGGCAATGCTTCCTGCTTCCAGAACACTAGGAATTTTTCTCAGTGCCCTTACTTGGAACTACGCCCACTCTCAATGAGTATTTGTTGAATGAGTGAAATTAGAGATAATGATGCACAATCCCAATTACAGATACAAAAAAAAAAAAAATCAAATCAGATATATAATTGAAAAGTCATTTTATTTGTTTACAAAAATATGAATTAGATTTCTAACATACCTATCTATTACCTTGCTTTGATCCCTGCCTTTATTTTTATTTTTTTAATTTATTTTTTCTAATTAATTATTTTGTTTGTTTGTTTGCTTTTTAGTTTTTTTGATACAGGGCCTCTCTTTGGTGTTCAGGCTGGCCATGAACTCATTTTGTAGCTCAGAGTTTCCTTAAACTCTCAGTAATCCTCCTGTACCTGAGATGATAGGCTTGAGTCACCATACCTGGCTGATCTTTGCTTTTTGATATTCGATACCAAGTGAATAATGCCTATAGCAAATAAAGTTATAAATTCACATATAAAAGATATATATGCAGATATATAAACACAAATATATTATCAGAGAAGATTTCTCTGAGTGTAGAGAACCACTCTAGAATACAATGGTAGAATCCTAACTTATAATATAATGCACACAATGTGGATATAGTCCCTCTATATGAAAAAAAAAAAAAACAGGTCACCCCCAAACTTCTGACATTCTTCCTGATATATCAACTGACAAATGCTTATTGAAATTACTTGAAAATAAATCATTTCTTAATTATAAACAAGAGGTATAAAGAAAAGAAAATTATTTGAAAATTATCCAGTAAAATAGAAAAATACAGTAAAATATTGACATGAATAACATAGAAGGAGATTCGGTTCAGTCCTTGGTTAGTTTCATCACTGGGCCTGTGGTGAGGCCAGATATCATGACACGAAAAGCTAGGAGGAGCAAAGGATATCAGCATAAAGGAAAGCATATCAGCAAATCAGCATATCAGCATATCAGCAAAAAGGAAAAGAAAGGGGGAAAGAGAGAGAGAGGGAGAAGGAGAGATGGAGGAGGAGGGGAGGGGAGGGAGAAGAGGTGAGGGAAGGGAGAGGGGAGGGAGCGGAGGGGGAGAGAGACAGGGAGAGAGAGATGGGCAGACTCTTTTTATATCAAGACTCCTCCCCTGAAACCTGTAAATTTATGAACACACAAACAGATGAAACAATAACCTCCCAGAGGCCTCACCTTTGAACACCGACTTTTAAACTCATGATTTTTGGGAATCATTTAAGATACAAATCACAACAAGAAATTATAGTTGGAAAAATATGTACCTTCCACTTTTGTTTCCATAGGTGTTTTCTCAAATGTTTTTCATACATTCTTATCTGCAAGTTATCATTAACAATTTAGAACAGTAACAAAAATAGAAAGAAGAATGAAGAAGCCAAATCCTGTAGATAACCCTTCTGAGGCTTCGATAGCACATACCAAGAAGACTTCAAATTCAGAACCACACATTTCAATATGTTGTTAATCATGATTAATTCCTTTTGTATCCATTGTAGAAACATTAATCATGATTAATTAATTTGGTATGAATGTGGATATAACATTTCATCTCCCAAATTCCAGGGGAGTCTCATTCAATGAATAATTGAACAAAAGTGAGTTGGAGCAGGAAAGGAAAATTACAATACTTCCATAAAGTGCAAGATGTAACAGTATAATCTGGCACTGCTTGAATGATACCTTAATAAATTATAGGTTCAAAGGGATAAATACAATGTATGCATCTCTTGCTAATATCTTATAGTGAATGAATATTTGTAGGAACACAAGCAACTCCAGAGTGAGGGAGTGGCATGTGTCAGATCCAGTCACAATTGTTGCTGGTCTTCTACTCCTAACCTCTGATCTACTTTCCAGAACCACTGACAGGGTGACATTTCTCAATCATGGCAGGGAAAATTTCTTCTTCAAAGCCACTGATGTTTGAAATTGCTTCTTTCCAATAATACTTTATTTTACAAGGTCACAGCAATAGTTTGTCATCCTCCCTTTGCCTGTCTCATGTGCATAGATTAGTCTTTTGACAGAGTTCCAATTAAGAGAGAAATAGCAGGAACTGATCTGTACTTTCCTTCTCTCTACTGCCAAACCAGTGTCGCAGTTTTTTAAAAGTGTCCATCTTACTAGGTGATACACACATTGTATCAATGATTAGACATATGATAGATTGAAGGCAAAATAAGAAATCTATCCAAACTAAGTTCCATTATAATACTTTTAACAAGCCATTTTCTCCTGCTAATTTTAGTTGTAAATATTATTTCACATGTTTTAAAATTTTCTGCTAATGTTGTTGGGGCATTTTATTTTATTTTATTTTTTATTTTATTTGTTTATTTATTTATTTGAGACAGGGTCTCACTTTGTAGTTCAGGCTGGCCCTGAGCTCAGCCTCAAACTCACATCCCAGCAATCCTCTTGCCTCTGCCTCCTGGGTGCTGGGATTACAGGCGTGAGCCACCACGGACGGCACTGTGGTATGTGATACTGGATGCTGCTGAGCGTGAGTCTCCACGTCCAGTATTGTATATGGTTACTGGGGAATCGAACCCGGGTCCTTGCACTTGCAAGACAGGCACCGGAACCACTGAGCTAACTCCTGGGCCCCATGTTGGGGCATTTTAAAGTCAGGTCTGATAGAAAGTTTGATAAAGGCCTGGGATATTAAATCATGGAGCAAACAAACAAGTAACAAGTAAGAACAAACAAACAAGCCTCTGATTTTTCTCTCTGTCTTTCGATCTTTCTGTCTCTCATGTCTCTGCCTGTCTCTCTGTTCCTGCCTTCTTTTTCCCTTTACTGTTTTTTTTTTTTTTTTACCTTTATACCTTAGCTACAAAGCATTTGCATTCCAATGTCCTCATGTTCATTTGGAGTGTTTTATATCCTCTCTTGGACCAAGCCTAAGTAAGCACAGACTCTGCATATTTTTCTAGGTAAAATCAATTGTTCACAGGTATCCACTGTTCTGTTTGCCTAACCATGCACCGCCTTTCACATTGGATTGTGATCTACATTACACATTTACTTCTACTTTTAGACCATTACCTGCTTGAGGACAAGGTCTATAACTAATTAATCTTTATGTCACCTCTGCTAGTACTGTGTCTAGCCCATAGCCTGCCACACATAATATAATGTGCATTCATCTGGTGTGTGTTACCATGACGAAGTACCTGAGAAAGGAAAACTGTCCAAAGAAGAGAAAGACTTATCTCCTCTCTCTGGAGGCTGGAAGTTCAAGCTGCATGTGGCAGGCTCTGGTGTGTTGGTCACTCATGGTGGATGGCTGTGGCAAGAGGACATGGGAGAAGGACAGATCAGATTGCCAAAGAGGAAGCAGGAAAGTGATTCAGGGTTGAGCTCACTCTTACAACAATTTGCTTTCCTGAGAGTCGAGAACCCACTAAGATGTACCTTAATCCCTTCAGAAGGCTGTTCCACCAAAGATCTATCCCCCTTCACATCGTCACCCGGGACCAGGCTTCCAACACATGGACTTTGGGAAGTACACACAAGCCATAGGGCAAAATGTTAGCTTGTCTCCCTTGCACGTCTCTTCCCTTGGATTTTGTCACCTCCTCTCTCCAGTCTCTGTACAGAACAGGAAACTCTCTTGAGACAGTATTTTATCCTGTTAATTTTCAGCTCAAAACAATGAAGGATTTTGATATTTCTTAGTACTAGAAAGCCTGGACAGTGCAGCCTCTCACTACCCCTCACTTAGCCTCATGGAAATCATTTCTCTTAATGTTTTGCCAAGTGAATATGCTTTTTCTCCCTCTTTTTTCCAGGTGACTTATTTCTCTGCCTTTGCATTTCAGCTTCTGAGTCAACAACCCTCAGCTATTTCCTGCTAAAACAAAATGAGAACAGCAGCCGCAGCAATGAAAGAGCTTCAACCATCTGTACAGGATTTTTGTCCCTTTAAATTTCTTGTCTAATATCATTCTTTATGTTGTCATTTTCAGCTCTTGTGTACCACTCATGTTAGAGCATCATTGTTCCTATGTTCATTGAGAGATATCTTTTATCATATTGTCTCTATTATATGTTTTTAAATAGAATTATAAACAGAAAACATTGTTTTTGTTATTGTTGTTGTTCTTGTTCTTGTTTGGACTGGCTTTGGTGACAATATCTTTCCTCTCCATTCTTAGTCCTGTGGTTCCTATGGGGTTGACCTGGCCCTTGACTCCAAATATAGGTCCTGATCAGTTCTCTTGGCTAAGGAATTGGTTAAAGATGGGAATGTAAATGCAATAGATTATTTAACTTAATAAATTTGTTGGAATTCTAGAATAAAGAAATTTCCTGTCTTCTCTCAAAGACTTAAATGCCCATTTTCTTTTTGTATTTTTTATCCTGGTTGGTTTATTGAAGATGTGCCACTGGAAGGCATTTAATATCCAAAGAAGAGAGGTGGAGCAGCTTTGCCAAAGAAGAGAGGTAGAGCTTAAAATGAATTCCCTTTATAAAATATGAGGCTGTGTAAATCATAAACATCTTTTAAACTGCTGGAGCAAGCTTGCACTGGAGCCCACCTCCGGATCTTTTGGTTATGTGAAACAACAAATTCTTTTTGTTTTTAACACAAGCTTGCATTAGGTTTATTGTCACTGAAAATTACAAGGTTCCTTATTGATGGCCAGAGTGTGGACAGTGAACCAGTACAGACTTGTATTTGAATCCTGACTACATTTTTTAAAAAGTCTTGGTTTTCTCATCTGAAAAACAAAACTGTACCAATTTAGCAGAGTGGATCTCACAATAAAAAATATCTGGCAATCTCCTGGCCCATAAAGGGGCTCAGCAAATTTTAGCACCAAAAGATATCAGTGTGATTTACTTTATTTATTTATTTTTTTGGGGGGGGCAACAGTCTATGTTGCCCAGCTGATCTTTAACAGCCAGGTTCAAGTGATCTTATCACCTGAGCCCCTTAAGTGTTGGCACTGTCACCATAGCTGCCTTAAAAGCTACAATCTTACACTAACCTGCAAGGCCTAGTGCTCTACACCCAGGTGCAGTCAACACAATACCTAATGCAACTGTCGGGAACAACTGTTAAAAACACACACACATATGAGACATTTGTGTATGAATACACACATATATACATAAATACATGTGCATGTATTTGCATATATATATATACATATATTTACATATTCGTATATATTATGCCAAATGTCTGAAAGTAGTCAATATTCACCCAATGTAGGTGGTGAGTAGCTATTTGCAAAGCCAGATTATAAATCTCTGATTTAATAAACCTTTCTCAAACTGCAGTGTTTTATTCCCTTCTGACAAAGATCTGTGGAGCTCTTTCCAAGTTGTGACATGCAGCCATTTTTCCCTACTTTGATGAGCTCATACTGTTGCTGGGCTGTATCTTGTAAATCAGGAGAAATCATCATAGAAAGTCTTCTGGAGGAATTGGATATGTCAGCTGATCTTTGCCCCATTAATTTTCAGTTGCTCATTTTACACAAATTATATTAGCTTTCCCGGTGGTGAGAGCTGGGGGCCAAGTGGGAGAGGACGGAACAGGATCTGAAAGCTGTGCTATTTTCTTGACAGTCACAGAAAGCTCTGGTAGGAATAGCAGAAAACATCTAATCCTAATTTGTGGCTCAGAAATATTTGAATCCTATGGGCATTCATTCAAGACTTTTGTGTTAACCAAGAGACAACCTTGCCTTCTAGGTTTTATAGGTAACACAGGAAAACAAGCCTCATCCTTGTGTTTCCAAAGAGAGGTAAACCAGGTTTCCTGATGATGGACAAACACCAAAGCGTGGATGCAATAGCTGAAGTGCCAAGGGCCAGATGGTTGATTGCACAATCATCTAGAACCAGAACCTGCTAAGTATTTACTGTCCTGAGCTGTGAATGAGGACAAGGTACTGGGAACGTAACTCTGGGTTTATCTGATGGCTTGTCAGCAAATGCTGTAACATTTTCATCACCCAGGCTGACAAGTTTTGCAGAATGAGGAAATAACTTGTTTGGAGGCACACTGATGTCTCTGGGTGTCTTGTAAACAATCCAGGGGGCCCGTGGGGGAGGGGAGGAACAACAAAGGGCAGCTTTGCAGATCAGAGCCCAGGATGATTGCTTGACAGGTCTGTGCCAAGTCCACTGGCAAACAAATAAAAACAAGCCATTCCCCTTCTCTGAGGGCTCTGTATTTTTAAAGGGGGATAATAAATGCAAAGCTGTGCAAAGCCTGGCTGGGGGAAACGTGAAATCCATCTCCTATCATTTGCATAACGCAATCAGCAGTGCTCTGTTAATCAGGCTGGAGGAGGCAGTTGGAACATGTGTTCCATGGAGAGGTCCTGGGGCGAGCCCCGAAGTGCATGGTGCACCTTTCTGAGGCCTCCCCAGGTGTCTGGCATCTTCCTGGAAGTGCTTCTTCCCTTAGGATTGTAGACCACTGAAGGGGGCTCCTTATCCCCACTGCTTTTTTTGCAAGAGAAGAAGACTCCCACCAATAACATCTGCCTGCGTTTCTACCCGATCTTGTCTTTCTGAAATGACTGGCGTTCATCCAGCTCGCAGTTCTTTGCGTGGCAACATGGCTGAGAAGAGATGTTCCACACCATTTCTTGCTCTGTGCATAAACAACTCGTTTCTCAAGGATGCAGCTCTGGCCATTTTTAAATGCTTTTTGAAACCGAGTTAATTCATAGCAGTGTAATTCTATAGCACAGAGGGCCACTGGGGCCATTCGGTATTAATGTTTCCATGGCAATCCGATACTTGACATTTTATTTAAACTACTAACCTAGAACAGCTCAGCAGCCGAGGAGAGGAAAGTTGAACCCTGAGATTTCACTTCTGGAGCCAATAATAAATCAATGGGTAGGTGAATAATTAACTTTCACCATTTTAAAATTCCACTCGCAATGGGCACTAAACACATCACAAAATATAAGCTCATTCCAATTGCTCCCCTTGGGGCCTTCTTTTGTTACTTCTATTCAAAAGAGTTTTCTGAGGGCTGGGCATCTGAAGGTCTGCCCTCCTCCATCCCCTTGCTGGCAACTTATATCCGCTCTGCCACGCATGCAGCAACTCTAGACTCAATTCAAACTGCATATGATTAAAAGATGGAACCATTCCCCATGGACACTGGGCAATTTATTTGTGAAAAAGATTTAATGAAGAATTTCAAAGCACACAGTGCCCTCCAAAGAAAGCTCATTTGTGAATCTCTATGTTCTCTCTGCTGCCCTGAGCATCGGAGGGGAGGAGGTGGAACCACTGCCCTGAGGCTATTGCCAAGTGTATCACAGTGAGCTTCTTGAGATATAAATATTCTCAAGCAGCTAAAGCCATCAGAACAGGCTGTTTTTTGATGGTCAGCCTATAGCCAGGGCTTTGCCTGGCCAAATTCAGAGAAAGGCTTTTTGCTCTCAATTTCCATGGGTACAGCCCAGGTCTCCAATGCTCAGTAGCATCCGTTGACCCTGGGCATCTCCAGACAAAATCCCTTGGACTCATATTTGAAAGTCTTTGCTGCTTTTGCCATTCCAAAATGACCTCGTCTCATCTTCCCAACTCTTAACACTTGGATCCCACTGACATTCATACAGAAATGAATGCTAAAAGGTAATAGAATTCTTTTGCCTGGGTCATGTGAGCTTCAGAGTAAGAGGTATCTGAATTCAAAAATTTATCTTTCTAGCTGTCTGACCTTGAGTAAGTTATTTAAACTCATCGAGCCTCAGATGTCTAATGTGCAATTTTCAAAACATAATATCCCACTCATGAGGTTTAGCTTTTATATGTGTGCTAAATAAAAAAATGAATATAAATTTCTTGAGTGCATTTTAAAACATTGGTTGTTATTTGTAGCAGAGAAAACTCGAAGACACGACATCTTAGTTCAAATAAACTTCCAATCAAGAACTGACAGGATCTTCCAATATTCGAGGAAGGCCTGTGAAGGATGCCTTTGAGGGATTATACAATTATATTTTAAAAAAAACTACTATCCTCAATTTAGTGTAATCTCAATCAAGATTCCTTCAGAAGTTTTGTAGAAATTGACAAGCTGACTTGGAAATTGATATGGAAATGCAAACAACCTGGAATAATAAAAGCAGTGTGAATAAAAAAAAAACTAAACAAACAAAGTTGGCAGACCTGCATTGTCTGATTTTTTAAAGACTTACCATAAAGCTACAGTAATCAAAAATACTACTGGCATAAGGATCAACATATAAATCAGTGGAACAGAATGGAGAGCCCAGGAGTCAACTCAAATTTGGAGTGTTTGTTTTGTGATCAAGTTTCTACAGTAAGAATTTCTTTCACCAAATGCTACTGAAACTAATATCTGTATACAAAAATAAAATGAACAACTTCAATCTACGTGATTATTTTATAGCACACACAAAAATTAACTCAAGGGTGCACCTGACAATTACATATTTTAGAGAAAAAATTGTAAGAAACTATCTACATGAATAGAAAATAGTCATGGCTTTGGGGGTACGTAGCAAACCATACTCATTAAAACTTGGAAAAGATGGCAATAACAAAACAAAAAACTTGCATGGCATAGTTGCTCTACTCTCACTGCTGAGACAAAATAACCAACACTTAAAGGGGGAAGGGGTAGTTTGGCTTCTACTTTGTAATGGTTTCAGTCCAGAGTCAGCTAGTTCCAAGGCTCAGTTGCAGAAGAGCAATAGCTTTTGTCAGTGGGAGACAGAAAAGCAACAAAGTACCTTAACAGCTTCTTTCTATCCGCTTTGAATCTTACTTAGGCTAACTGGGTGGATATCACTAACACTCTTAATCCTAAGTGTGTGAATGAAAAATTCTAGCTCTATTGTGGACCCTTTGACCTAACCCCACTATGAATCAATCACATACTCTAGATTCAGCCACTTCTGAAAAAGCATGAGGCTTGCTGGGGGAATTTAGCACAAGCCATAATATTCTGTTTATCAAATGACTAATTTAAATGAAAGATAAATAACAGACGTGGGGGAAGTGTTTGTTGAAAAAATGGCATAATATTCCATATTATATATTAAGGTTACATAAAGAAATTATGCACCTCGATAATTTAAACAGCAATATTTCAACAGAAAATGAAGAAAATATTATAACAAACACTTTGCAAAATAAGATATAGAAAAGGCCTATCAGGAAAGTCAAATTAAAGTCACAATATCCCTGAAAATGGCTGAAATGAAACAGGTTAACAACATCAACTGTTGGGAAGGTTGTGACAGAATTTACAAATTGTCAGTGGGAAGAAAACATTGTGACCCCATATGAGAATGGTTTGTATCATTTAACATTATTATCCAACAGTATCTTTAATTCATAATTATACTCCTGCACGTATACTCATGTGAAAATTATATCCACCAAGCCACTTTTATATGAATGCTTATGGAAACTTTACTCATAACAGTCCCAGCTGGGAATCCATCAGGTACTCATCAGGAGGACAATAGATCCCCTATGATATGTTCTAACAATGGACTACTTAGCAGTAAAAAGATGAATGACTCACTGTCTTAGTTACTTCTTCATCGCTGGAATGTGATACTCACCCTCTTCTTCCCCAAGTTAAAGGAAGAAAGGTTTGCTTCAGCTTCTAGACTGCAGAGGCTGCAGTCCACAGTCACCCGGTTCTAAGGCTGGCAGAGAGACCACAGAGGAGAAACAGTCCATGGCAGGACAGGCAGGAAAGAGTTGCCTTCCATCTTTCCCTGTCCATTCCATCCAAGCTACAAGCCTACTGGTTGGTACCACCCATACCCAGAGTGGGGCTTCTGCTTTCAATAGCTCAATTCAACCACACCTAAAAAAATGCTAAATCATTTAATGTATTAATAACATGCACCCTTGATCTCAGTTTCATGTACCCATGATCCAACCACCTCCCCAAAACCCCATGTATGAGTGCAGAGATTCTAAGGGGATATTTAGATATAAGCCATACACATATGAATCAACATTAAACATTCTCAAAAATATTCTCTTAAAGTGAAAGAAGCCATACACAGTAAAATATATGTGTATAATTCTACTTATATGAAATTCTAGAATTGATGACTAATTAAGTTAGTAAAATAATTTTGTCCTTAGAGTTACAGGTTGACTATTAAGAGTCATAGATACTGTTTTTATCTGGATAGCAATTTGGGTCACAGAGATGTGTGGGTTTCTTAAATACTAGTGAATGTTCTCTTGATTTATGCATTTCATTACATGTAAACTTTATACTAAAAGAAAAACTTTAAACAAATATTGAATTTTAGTTAATAATATGCATGCTGAAATATTTAGGAGGAAGACTATTGATGGCTGCAGTTTGCTTTGAAATTTACCAAAAATCAGATGGATTCGATTAGAGGTAGAGGGATAGGTACATATGTGATAAAGTAAGCATACTGAAATATTAATTGCCCATGCAGGAGAAGTAACCACTACCAAAATTTTTCATATACGTATTTGAAAATTTTCAAAATAAAATATAGAAAGGGAAGTATCTTAACTATGATTTACTTACAATTACTCAAAAGAATCTCAAAAGGCAATTTTCCATATTATATGCTTTGATGTTTAGGTCAATTATGTTCTGTTTATTCATTTGTTTGACCAGTAATTTGGGGGAGTCTATTCCATAGTATATTGGGATATGCACCTGGAGACTCAGGAATGAGTAAGAAAGTAGTAGTCTCTGCCTCATGGAAACGTCTAACAGGTGCCACACACAATGAGCAGATAGACTGACAAGACATGTGGATATGTTTCATAAAGAATCAATGAGAAGGCTGAAACTGAAGGGACAGAAAGGAGCGTTAATTCTATACAAGGTAGTCACAAAGGGCCACCTCATCAGCTAAAGCTGTTAACAGGGCCGGGTGAAAAACAGTCAAAGCAGAAGGCACAACGTATGTGATTGTAGGTGTTCACACACACACACACACACACACACACACACACACACACACACACACACACACTCACACTCACACACATACCACAGGGCTTAGGATCAGTAGGTCTGGCTGGGAGGTACCATGTAGAAGAAAGGTGGGTACCCAGGCTGAGCAGGACCTGCTCGGGTTTTGTAAGTCATGCCGAGGTATACTCTAAGCACAAAGGGAGGGCACTGAAGAATCAAACCACAGCCTGCCATGATCAGACTGATATTTTAACGTTAGTGTCCCTCCCACAGGAGACACACTGAGAATGCCGGGTGTGGAGACAGATGAGAATGGACAGGTAAGAGACAAGAGTAACCAGGCCATGGGGACGGCTCAGTAGGGATGGCAGGAAGTAGACTCATAGTGGTGTGCAGTATTTCTGGCTGAACATGACTATTCTGGTTCCAGTTCTCCAATGAGATAGTTCAGTATCAGATAAAGATATAATCACCAATGGAGAGATACAGAAAGACAGAGAGAGAGAAGAAGAAGAGACAGGGACACACAGACAGTGATACGTTGCTTTGGCTAATGGTAAAATTGTGCCCTGAAGTGGCAAAAGTGACGTTTTGCAATTTTTGTGTCCTTTTCGGAGGTAGACAGGTGCTCTGGGGCGGTACCTCTGTGGCCCTCTTCCAGGTCAGCAGGGTGATGGGTTTTGTTATGGCTCCATCAATGGACTGCACAGAGAGACCGTCAAAAGTGAATTTTTAAAAAAAATCACAATGGAAGCACTATGTGTGAGCTGCTAAATTGAATGGAGGTTTAAATATCGGAGCATTGCACCATAAATGGTAAGTCATATAATTTTATCTATCAATTTAAAAAAATGTTAAAGGTCTCTGTTAAAATTCCTCATTGTCTGAGAAAAATAGAAGTCTGTTTTCTTTTTTTAAACTAATCCTCCAGATTGCTTGTCAGTCCATATTAATCAAAATCACCAGATAACTACTCAGTACAGTTCCACTTTGCTCCCACAGAAGCAATCACAATATTTCTCCTTAAAAAATTATAAAATAAAAACATCATGGCAATCTGGCTCACACATCTGTCACTGTGCTCTTTGCCAGGGCTAATTTGGCTCATTTGGTTAGGTTAGTTGGCCAGGCCGCCTGCCTGTATTTCTCACACTTATCCTGGGAAGCTTTCTATTCTGAGGACAGACTTTTCTGACAGATTCCTGCATGGCTGTTCTTCCCCAGGAAACTTAAATATTATGTTAAGACTAGGTTTGGTTATGGTTCGAATCAAGGAGTGGGCAATATTTACATGTGCAAAGAACATTATCAAAGACCTGCTTACCTTTATATTGTGAAGAGTATTCATGTTCAGTTGAAGAGAAATACTGATATCTTAATTGGATATGTCAGGAGAAGAAGATATGGAACCAGGCAAGGCAAGCAAACTTGTTTTTATTAGGTAATTGTCATTAGATATTGTAATGAAGGCAGAGAGTAACCTTTCTTCAAGAAAGCAAATGATCACTCATTATAACGCACAAGGTAGACATCTAGTTCGCTGGTGTAAATACTGTAGTATTATGGCTCACTATTCCTTTTTATGCCCTCAGTTTATCTGTATGCAAAGTATTAGTTCATAGCCAAAGGCATACAGCATCCTGAAGGAGCTAGACAGCACCTGTAGGGTCCTGTTTTCTTACCTAGGAGAACACTGTCATCTCTTCCTGCTCAGCCATTAGTGTGCCCTGTGATAAAAAGCAGTGAATTTGTTCAGAAACACCTAGCTATGCGCGCTCTTTCTCTCAAGCAAGCAAGCACAGTACCCATATGCTGGATGGGGCCGCTGGGCGCTGGGGGGAGTGGTACACTCAGAGATCGACAAAAGTCTTTGGTTTTTTTTTTTTTTTTTTTTTCCTTGTGGAGCCGGTGAGGCAGCAAAGATCGTTCCTCCTCCATTGTGCTTTTTCTTCAAGGAAGCTGCAAAATTAAGAAAGAACAGGGACCTTCAAGCAGGACTTCTGGGACTTTCATTTTTAACCAGAGTTGAAAACGCAAGGGCTTGGAGACCTTCTTGGTAACCCTTTAAACTGAAGTCAAAGGGTTCAAAAAGAAGAGGAAAGTCTATGAAATATATACTAAAGGCGGAAACCACAGTGAGAGAGGGGAGTAATATGTGATTCGGGATAGATGCCTTTGACATATTCATTGATCTCAGTGACTTGCAGAGCGCTGATAGCGCTCTGGCCTCGGGGTGAGGCGCCTTGCCAGCTTCCAGATCAAAGGAGCGCCTAGGTGCTGAATCCCTGGCGTACTCCCAAGCAAAAGTGCCTGGAGCCACATTTGCTAATTACAGGTTGTGTTCTGCTGTTTCCAAACAGGGTGAAAGTGACAGAAGTTTAACTGTGAATAATTACACACTTGAATAAGTATGTGATTAGCACTATTTGTTGTGGTTGGGACTGGAGTGATGGGACAAGAATGGAGTGATTGCATTATTTACAGCTTAATTGTAGACAAGTAATTACTTATGTAAGCTGATGGTGTGGGGTCAGAGAGGACCCAAAGAAAAATGCTGAGGATCTGAAATTCAACTTCTCAAGCCGGTCACCTGCTCTCACTCTCTTACAGCAAGAGAAAAGGGACCACAGATGCTTTTCTTGAATGAAATAGTGTGGAATGTTAAATGAATGTCTCGTTCAGTCTAAGCAAAGGATCAGCAGAGACATTTTTAAACCTCTGCTTAGAAAGTAATAAATCACAAATGCCACCTAGTGGTTCTTAGTATCTAGTAGCTGTGTTATCAGTATCGCACAGCCAGACCCTCAGTTATGGTGAGGATTTACTAGTGGGGGAGGGGAGGTGATCCCCTTGTGGGCATTGAGTTGAATGACAGGATTCATTCCCCATACTCTGTATATTCCTTACTTATGCCTGCCTTTCTGTGAATTCAGCTTTAGCAGAACATCATCATCTCAAATCACCACTCCACCATTGTATGTATGTATATATATATATATATATATATATATATATATATATATATATATATATCACCGTAACTTCTGGTAGTGCAGGGTAGATGTGGGTACAAGTCACTTTGTAGTGTTTGCTTTCACCTAAGACACTAAAATACTAAAGAAGAAAGTCAACAGTCATCACATTTGGGGAGTAGACTCATGACTGTGTCTCCTTAGCTGCCACTTCACATCTACCAGGTACCCAAAGATGTTTTCCTAATTACTGTGCTCCTGTTTCTGTTGTCGATGTCCAGATTTGCATTTTAGGGATCAAATTGCCATGAACTCTCCCAAGGAGCATGTCTATTTGATAAATGTATTGGAAAGGTCTAGTAGAGAGAATGAATTTTTTGTTAAGGCTTATTTATTTTCACAAGCTTTCTCTCCAGAATTTGTTTTGTTAAATAATATATAAATAGACAAGTCAATTTTCCTCTAACAACTCAACATTGTACAAGTAAAATTCCTTGAGCAGGGCCCAGAAAACAGTGCTGTAAACTCATCAGTACAAGCTGAGATGTAAACAGGCCTGTTGTATGGCTCTGTGACAAAGGCAACCCTTACCAACCAATTGGAGTCTCTGTTTCTCTGTATGCAAGATCAGGGGTAAAAATAATGGCAATGTTCCTAACTCCTTTTGGTCTTGACTCAAGGGTATTGTTTTTTATAGGTGGACTCTTTCCAATTGAAATAGCTATGATCGCCGAGGATGTAGCTTATTGGCACTACACCTGCCTGGCAAGCTCAAGGCCCTGAGTTTGATCCCAGAATGAGAGAGAGAGAGAGAAAGAAAGAGAGAGAGAGAAAGAGGAAGAAAGAGTGAGGTATGATTTCATATAGGCGTGTACAGCAGGATACCAGTGTCCCTTCTTTATGGGACACTCTTGTTCAAGTGACTACTACTCTCTCCCCCAGGGCAACCTCCTTCATTCTCAAGAAGTCTTTTTAGTTTTGAATATAGTCAGCTCTCCAAACACATCTAGTGAGACTCAGCACTCCTTCACAGGAACACAACTGACTGGTGTGATGCTGGGGTCTCTTTCTTTCTCAGGATATTACTCTTGGATGATGTCTCATCAAGCCTTTTCACTTTCTGTATTCCTGAGGCTTTGACATCTGAGATGTTATCCTTTATATGAAAATGAATCCATTCAGGACCCATCCCCCCTCCGCCCCATCAAGACTGCATTACTGTCCTTTCTTTCCTGAGCCAGCAACTTCAAAAACAAAAACTAGAGGGCCAGGAATTTAGCTCAGTGGATTCAGCACCTGCCTTGCAAGCACAAGGTCCCAAATTCGATCCTTAGTAACCACACATCACAGTGCGAGGTGTGGTGGCTCATGCTGTAATGCCAGCTCTCCAAAGGCAGAGGCAGGAGGACTGCTGTGAGTTCCACACTTGCTTGGGCTACATAGTGAGCTCAGGGCTAGCCTGAACTACAAAAGCAAGACCTTGTATCAAAACAAAAAACAAAATAACAACAACAAAACCCCCAAACCTAGACTCAGCCCCTATATCCTGGAGTCCACAGAAATCATCCAGACTGCCAGTACTAAGTCAATGCAGCCTGCCTGGTCATTCCATCCTTCCTTTGCTTTCTCTTCAATATTTCATTCCACTGAATCACCTACTGTTTTCCCAGAGGAACTCGATGTGGCATGATACCCTTTTCTGACAGTAGTGTCCTAATAAGTTGGTTTTACCACACCTGAGTCATAATAAAATCTGCAGTTAAGAGCAAATAATCTTTGTCTCGGCTGAGTCATGATTCTTTAGGATACTATCACTTTCTACTTCCCTGGAACCCTCCTCCCAAATACCCACTGATCAATAGCAGTACTACCATTGAACAGCTTTCTATAACTGGAAAAAGTAAGTGGGTCAAGTTGCCACAAGTCACCTTATAACAGGAACTTAGAAACCAGGCCTGCAGATACTCAGTAACTAAAAGCAATATAAAGCTTGTCATCGCTGCCTTCATTTTATGAGTCTCCTTATTACTTTAAAAGTATAGGTCAGATCTTTGCTTGGCTCTTCAAGCAGGTGTGTTAATCACTTATGGAGTATTAAAAGGTTTATTAGCCCTCGATATACCTAGACTATCTCATCTCCTTCAAGAGTAAGGACAACAAGATAAGAGTAATTAATTTTCAGGATTTTTCAGGGTCATTTAATTGCAGCTTTTACAACAGCCCAGTTTGTAATTCCCTGGAGCAATGCCTAGAAGTCTCTAATCATTGTCCTAAACTGCAGCCCCCTCCATTCCAGGAAAGGCAAAGTGTCCCAGATTATGGAGTCTCTTCCCAAGTGGGAACAATTACCCCTAATTAGACTGAGGCTGAGGCCTCCACAGGAGAAGTCATCATCTTATGATGGAAACCAAATTGTGCCCTCAAGCAATGATGACTGTCCGAAGAGGGCTTCACCAATGCAGTCTTGAGATACAGACCAAACAGGATACAACTCGACCAGTGTTACCTACATTGTTAGCAAACCCCTGGCCTTTGCCTTTGGGCCTTTTTCCTGTAAAACTCCCAGCTTTTTACAACCCCTGGAAGACAGAACCCTGAACCCTTCTCTCTGTATTGCCCAGAGTGGCTACTCTGATCAAAGCTCCTTTCACCACTGTTCATCAGCATAATTGATATGTTGGAACCCCTAATTCTGATTTGTCAGTTTCACTGGATTAAGAAACATGTAGCACATTTGTAAAGCAGGCTCCTGAGTGTGTCCGGGTGGAGCGTGGAGGCATGTTCTTGCTACAATATAGGCTCTCTATCGCCATTTGTCTCTGGCACTGTTCCCCTGCTCAGCTTCTGGGCTACTCTGAACCAGGCAGCTTTGCTGTCATGCCTTTCTTCCTTAGAATTAGCCCATCATACGCTGAATCTCCCAGAACCGAGAGCTAAATTAAAGCCTTCCTCCTTTTAATTGTGAATGTTGAATCTTGTGTCTCTGTGATAGGAAGGTTGATTGATATCGGCCAGGTAGCTTTTCGAACCCCCAAGAGCCCAGGCTTTTTCCTTAACACTCCGCTAACAACCTTCTCACTGTTCTCACCTTCACTGACTCCACCTCTGCCCACCAAAAGAAACTGGGTCAAGTGATATCCCAAGAACTATCTTTAGAAGAACTGGGGAGCACCCTCAGGAAGTGACCTCCTCTACATTATGCACTTTGGTTAATTCTAAAAGGCATAAAAAGATTTACCTTTCTGTCATGTGCAAACAGTTTCCCTCCAAGCTCTACACCTTGCAATAGAAATGTCTTCTAAATTTCAACCTTTCTAACATATATGTCACTGCTTCTACTTCTTCTTTCTCTGCTGCGGAACCTCCCTGGAAATCTGATAGATGGCCATATCCCAGCATAATTAGAGCAAAAACCCAGCTAAGATAAATGACAGGTGTCCAAGGATCTATCTCAACAAGGGTAACTGATCACCCCCAAACACAAGCAGCTCATTTTAGATTTCACATCCTCCCTAGGAACAGTGACAGTGCCATTAATACAAGGACTGGTATAAGACATTGTTTTCCAAAATAAGCAAGTTTAAAGCACTTCTAATCTTCCCTCCATTTAGTAGTTTTCTATGATGTAAAGAAGGCTAATATGAGCTGGGGACTTAGCTCAGTGGTTACAGTACCTGCCTTGCAAGTGTGAGGGCCTGGGTTCATTTCTCAGTAACCACATTCAAAATGCCAGGTGTGGAGACTCACAACCACCAGCAATCAGAACCACATACCACAGTGTGGGGCATGGTGGCTCACACCTGTAATCCCAGCATTCAGGAGGCAGAGGCAGGAGGATTGCTGTGAGTTTAAGGCTGAGCTCAGGGCCAACCTGAACTACACAAAAGCGAGACCCTGTCCAAAAAAAAAAAAAAAAAAGAAGGCTAACAACTTAGAGGTTAGTGTGAAGACTTTATTTTTACCACAATGATTTCCCACAGAACTATGCTTTCCGGAGAGAGTGTACTCGAACTGAGTGAAAGCATGCTGAATATTGCTCATCACCAGCATAGCATTAGCTCTTATCTCAAACATTCACTGAATAATGTCAAGATGATTTAATTTTCTTCTTTGTTTTCTCTGTTACATCAATTGGGAGAATGTGAACCTCCTATCCTAAGAGAACTATGTCTAGTATATTTTTAAAATTAGTAACTTAGTTCTTTTAATGGAAGGAGGTGAGCAGAGGCTTTCTGGTGGCTTCTGCTTTCATTTTGTAGCTATGAGTGGAAGGTGTGCTATCCCTCATCACTTGAATAGCAGCCATTATACATACTAATCAGAAGAGAATGCTAAATTGCTGGTGACCAAAATGGCATAAGCTATGTTTAATCATTCACTCTGAATCTCTTTAAGACAATAATACCCTGGTCTATGGAGAATCAGTATGCTGCATTAAAGCAGGATTTGATGTCACATGATACAATATGTAAAAGCACAATGGAAGGGATTCTCACAGCAATTCATCCTTGAGTTGAAACAATGACTGCTGTGATTTCCACACTCCTCCTTGGAAAGGAGAAGTGATGTTTCTTTCTTTCCAAAATACACATTTTGGAGAATGTTTTGTGCTACCAAAAGTTGTAAAGTATGTGATGCTGCTGAGCATTTTCAGATCATCCTTAAAGAACCACATAATATGTCTAGGAGG
>PVIR01011756.1:0-46502 GCA_004026965.1 Petromus typicus
AACCCGGGCCCTTGCACTTACAAGACAGGCGCCGGAACCACTGAGCTAACTCCCCGGCCCCTTTTCTTCCATTCTTAATTTCCCATGAGCTTTTATGATGAATGGTTACTGAGCTTTATCAAATATTTTTCAGCAATTGCCATCAATTCTTTCTTAATATATTTTTCCATCTCTATCTCCTTTTTGAGTTGCTTTGTGGTATATTGCTCTAATAGATCTTTTAATGTTGTTTTGGCCTAGATTTGAGATTTACAAATTTTACAAATTGTTTGATTCTTTTTCTGTCTCCTCCTTATTTGCCTTTCTTTTTAGAGGGGTTACAGGGACTCGCTTTGTAGTTCAGGCCAGCCTTCAACTCGCTATGTAGCACAGGCTAGCCTCAAACTCATAGCAATCCTCCCTCCTTTGCCTCCCAAATGCTGGGATTACAGGAGAAAGCTACCACACCCAGCATTATTATTTGCATTTTTTAACCCTAGAAATTGAAAGCCGGTCCTTAAACGGACCTTTGCATCCATAGATTCTGCAGCCATGAATTCAAACAACGTAAATATCAAAAGTATTTTAAAATATGTATCTACAATAATCCTGTTTTTATTTCCTGAACAATATTATTTACAACTATTTATGCAGCATTTGCACTATATTATATATTATATATTCTAAGTTATCTAGAGGTGATTTAAAGTATACCAGAGGGTGTATATATAGTATGTGCAAATACTAAGTCAGTTCGTAGAAGAACTGAAGTGTCTGAAGATTTTGTTGTCCACAGGGGCCCAGGAACTTTTCCTCAGGACATCCAGGGACAGTTTGTATACAGGTGATCTGCTAGTTCTGCTCCAGGGTCTGACCTATGTCCAAACCTACACAGTAACTTCAACAGTCAAGTTCAGCAGATCACAGAAATATTTTCTGCTCTGCTCCTCACCAAGACCATGGCAATCTTACTGCCAAGTTGATGTCACGAGCCTGTCCCCAACTATTTAATTTAACTCTAAATTTCATAGGTTTTTTAAATGGTAACTACACACAGCATGGAATCTACCATTCTAGCTATGTGTATTGTACCATTCAGTGGCATTAAGTGCGTTCACTGTGTTACACAACCGTCACTGCTGTTCATTTCCAGAAATTTCCATCATCTCAACAGAAACTCTCCACCCATTAAACAACAGACCCCCGGTGTGCCCCCCACCCCCATAGTCTTTGGTGACTTCTACTATAGCTTTTGTGTCTCTGGATTTGCTTACTTAGGCTTTCAAAGTAGAGTCATAAAGTATGGGTCTTTGTATGCTGGTTTAATTAACAGCATGAAATGTTGAAGGTCTGTCCATATTGTAGCATGTGTCAGACTTCAGTTCTTTCTTAAAGACGAGTGATGATGTGTGTGTACGTATTATGTATCTTACCATCCACCTGTCTGTCAATCCTGTTTCCTCCTGTTGGTTCTTACAATTTCTGCTGTTATGATTATCAGTGTGTAAGTATCTGCTTGAGCCAATGCTTTCAGTTCTTTTTCGTGTATTCCGAGAAGTGGAATTGCTGGATCATATGGTCATTTTATGTTCAGATTTTTTTTTTTTTTTTTTTTAGGTTTTTTGAGACAGGGTCTCACTGTTGTGGTTCAGGCTGGCCCCGAGCTCAGCCTCAAACTCACATCACAATCCTCCTGCCTCTGCCTCCCGAGTGCTGGGATTATAGGCGTGAGCCACCACGCCCGACACTGTGGTATGTGGTACTGGTTGCTGCTGGGTTGAGTCTCCACACCAGTATTGTTATGTGGTTACCGGGGAATCGAACCCCGGCCCTTGCACTTGCAAGACAGGCGCCGGAACCACTGAGCTAACTCCCCGGCCCTATGTTCAGATTTTTTGAGGAAGTGCCAAACTTTTTTCCACAGTGGCTGTACCATTTTATACTCCTACTAGCAATACACAAGACTTTGACTTTCACCCTGTCCTTGCCAACACTTCTTTTCTTTTAGTATATCATTTTAGTGTTTTGAAGTATTATTTCATTGTAATTTTCATATGCATTTGCCTAGAAATTAATACTGTTGAGCAACTTTTCACATTCTTATTGGTTATTAGTAAATCTTCTTTGGAGAAATGTCTTTTCAGTTACTGCTTTGCCATTTTTAAGTGGGTTATTTGTCCTTTTTTTGAATTGCAAGAGTTATTATATATTAAGGGTTCTAACATCATCATGTGTTTTTAGTTTTCTTGGGTAAATATCTAGGAGTGGAATTACTGGGCTATTTGGATATGTATTTGATTTTATAAGGAACTGCCAAAAAATTATTCAAGTGGTTCTCAGTGTATAGTTCCAGGAAGAACATGTGAGGCTTGCGGTTGCTTTGCATGCCTGCCAGCACTGAGTCTTGTCATTCTTTTTTTTTTTTTTTTTTTTAGGTTTTTTGAGACAGGGTCTCACTTTGTAGTTCAGGCTGGCCCTGAGCTCAGCCTTCAACTCACATCACAGCAATCCTCCTGTCTCTGCCTCCCGAGTGCTGGGATTACAGGCATGAGCCACCATGCCCGGCACTGTGGTATGTGGTACTGGTTGCTGCTGGGCGTGAGTCTCCACGTCCAGTATTGTATATGGTTACCGGGGATTGAACCCGGGTCCTTGTGCTTGCAGGACAGGCGCCGGAACCACTGAGCTAAATCCCCGGGCCCTTGTCATTCTTTTTTGAACTTATTCATTTTGATGGATGTGAAATAATATCTTCTTGTGGTATTTAACATGCATTGTTCTGATTATTCTAATCGTATAGAATAGTTTTCTCATTCTCCTTGGTCATTTATTTTCCTTTATTCAAATCTCTTGTCCATTTTAAACTTGTTTGTTTCATATTTTGTTTGTAGGAATTTCTTTTATGTTCCAGCTATGGGTCCCTTGTTAGATATATACTTTGCAGCTTTCTCCTCTTACCCTAACCCCAGCCTGTGAGTTGTCTATTAATATTCTTATGTACAGTTTGTTTTTGTACTGGGATCGAACTCGGGACTTTGTGCTTGAGAGGCGGCTCCAGAAATGATGAGCTAAATCCTGAGCTCTTATTTACATTCTGAACAAGGAGGCAATTTTTAAGAAGTCAAATTTACCAATTCTGTATCTTTTAGCTAGTGCTTTTTGTGTTTTATCTAAGAAATATTTGCTTATGCCAAGGTTGCAAGGATCGTCTTGTTTTCTTCTAGGAGTTTTATGGATCTGCTTTATGTTTACATCTGTAAGAAATATTATAATATTTAAGAAGTATTAGTTTCTGTATAAGAAGTGACAAGAGCTGAAAATCTCTCTTCTTCTCTCTCTCCCCCACCCCAGCTGTTGAAGCACCGTTTTCCTCACTGAATTCTCTTGCCACCTTGGATTGCACCGTATTGATTCTACGTTGGTGGGCCTTCTTCTGCACTTTCTGTTTCACTCATCCCTTCATCTACCTTGATTCCAATACCACATTGTCTCGACTGTGTCCAAGTCTTTAAGCAATCTGAAGAAGATTTAAAGGACATTCACTTAGTGTCCACCTGTTCCACTCTTCACTCATTTCCTGTGAAAATCTGGAGGTAGATGTCTTCTCAACTCACATCACATCACAACTGTATAATATAAGAGAGGTTGAAGAGGCCACATTTATATTCCAGCCTATATTATGACAAATTTCAGAATTTTTCTACCTTTCCAGATATCAAGTACACATGCCCTTGCATGGCACTTAAACTTCCATAATTACCCTTAGCATGCTGTTCCATCTGTATCTATCTCTTAATGGTTGTGTGGCACTAACTGAACTAGATGTCCCCCAGGTTCCAGGGTGAGCCTCACCCTTTGTAGGCCTTGTGCCCATGTGTCTCGGCACTCTCTGCCTACTGTCCATACTCCCTAACTGACTAAGCTTCACATTTTAATCTCAAAAACCTCTCCAAATTATTACTGACCCTCACATTCAGATGTGCCTCTGCTCAAAATGTTTGTGCCCTTCTATTTATTTATTCGATTCTGGAAATTGAACCCAGGGTTTTCCACTGAGCTCTTCCACTGAGCCACGCTCCCACCTCCTTCTCGCACCACTTGACATCTGTGATTGTACTCAGATCCTACCTTCCATTTTGTTCTCTCTCTCTCTCTCTCTCTATATATATATATATATATTTTAGCAGTCTATCCCACTGAGAAGTAAACTCCTCCTTGAAAGCAGCATATATATTTTTTGTATCTTGTCTGGGCATTTCATCACATTTTAGTGAATTTTTTTGAAATAACTCAGGAATCTTGAGAGCAAAGTTAAAGTTTTAAAAGACTGAACAGGTTAATCATGGATACGATTCAGGATAATCTCCAAATTTATTCTATCAGTTTTATCCCTGTTGATGAATTTTTCTTTCCAAACCAGATCTTTTCAGTTGGAGGACTCTCAGAACTGCAGCAAAGACTTCGTTGAAATCCGAGTAGGGAATGCCACTGGTCCCTTGGTGGGGAGACACTGTGGGAGCTCCCTCCCCCAAAATTACTCATCGATTGCAGCAGAGTATCTTCTGTGGATCAGATTCGTCTCTGACGGCTCACACAGTGGCGTGGGCTTCCAGGCCACTTTCACTCAGGGTGAGTCAGTTCTACTTTACGGATGGCTTCTAAAACATGTGCTACCAGCTGGAAGTGATGACAAGCTTTTCAGAATGCATTGAGCAAGAACAGTCTAACTCTGTACTCTTCTTCTGTACGGTGGAATTACTTTATTATTTATTGGAAAAACTGTATTATATGTGAATGGCTTATTAAAATGAAGACATTCTCAGTCATTTGAATGTGATTTTAAACTCTAGTTTCTGCCTGATATTCAATTTTTTTCATGATGCCATGCTACAGAATCTTCTAATATAGCTCAAACATGGTATATTTCTATAAAATGTATTTCATTTGACCCCATAAACTATATGCAACAATTGCAGATGTCTAATACTAATTTAAGTTGATTTAAGTACTCAAACATAAGAACTGTATTGTATTTTCCCAACATGAAAATGTGAACCATTTTTTACTTGATGGGAGTAGTGCTGGAGATCAAATCCAGCACCTGGGCCATGCTAGCTAAGCAATGCACCACTGACCTCCATCTTCGACCCTACTTTTTACCTATTTATTTTCCATAATTGGCTCTTCTATATGTTCCTTTCCTCTTATCATTTAGAATTTAAAAGAAAAATTTCCCTTCTTTTGTAAAACAAAGTAAAATAAATAAAATTAGAGGATGGAGACGGCACCCCTCCCCCACTTTCCCATGTTCCCTGAGAGCCAGGAAGCTCTTTTCACGTGGGAAATTGTCACTTCTTTCAATACTATGTGACTTGCCAAGGAGATAGGATTCCATTCATAAAAACATCCTTCTCCAAATAATTTATAGATAGCCCAGGACCTAAAGGAAGGCAATATTTCTTCTAGTAGTCAGAAAAGAAATCACAGCTGATTAAAAGTTCATCCTTTCTAACCTCATTTGTCTTTTGTTGTTTAGTTTTTGTTTTTGTTTTTTTAATTTGATTAAAGGGCTTTTCCAAGTAAGTCTGATTTACTGCTCTGTTTTCTCTCCTAGTGTTTGGCAATGATAATATTGAGGGAACTCATGGGGAAATTGCTTCTCCTTTCTGGCCTTCCAACTACCCCCATGGCTCTAATTACAAATGGACAGTCAATGTGAATATGTCTCAAATAATCCGTGGTAGAATCTTGGAGATGGACATTGAGTCAACACATAACTGCTATTATGATAAGTTAAAGGTGAGTTTTCATGTGAATTTTGTGATTATAAATTTTAATAGATTAAAAATCTAAACTGATGGCTATTCAAGCAGATGAAAAACATGCAGGATGGATAATCTGCCCTGAATCTTGATTGTTGCTTGGTCATTACAAGGACAGAGGTAATTCCAGTATGATCTATTAATTTCTGCCACATGTGGAAAGATGTTTTTAGCAGTATTGGACTGACTAGGCTTTGTCCAAGCATGCATGTATTGATGTCCTAATTAAGTATTTATTCTGCCTTAAAAAAAGTATTTATTCTACCTTATGTCTCATTTTCCTATTTGCTCCTATGTTAAAGCATTTTTAAAAGGTCCATGTAAAAATGAATAAATATAAAAATCACAGCAATTATTGTCTTCCAGACATTGCATACTGGATCAATTCCAGAAAAATATCAGATCACTGAAGATCCAAGCTCCATTTTATGCATTTTTGTATGATCAGTGCCTTTGATTGGTCTGATAGATGCCCAACATGGACAAAAATAATTGCGACATAAATTTTTAAAAGTGAAGTTTAGCAGAGGATTTTGTAATAAATATTGCAATGAAATCAGTGCTCATTATTTCAAACCTATCACAAAGTGAGTCTCTAGATACGTAGTTAAATATTCTAAGCCCATGAAAGCTATCTCTCAGGTATGTTTAATGTGCTGAGTCCTGTAAGCTGGGATTCCCCCCTTGCATTGATTACTTTTTACTTCTCGGGAAATACAGACTCTTTCATGATAACTGCTCACTTTCACTCATTAAACTTCTTTTCCTCATTGTTGTCCTTATCCCTTCTTAATTCCTTCCTTTTTAAGCCCCAGTTCAATATACTGTTTTCTACAGAGAATTAATATAATTGCAGTAAAGGTATAAATATTTCAAAACACCTTAAATTGCTTGCAATATTATTTTATATTTAAAGATAGCCTCTATTTTAAACTCAAGTAAAAGGTTACTTGTTTACTTTTACTATGATAAAATTGTTGTAATATGACATCTTTTAAATTTTTCTTTTTTAAGAAGAAAAATAGAGATAGTTGCCTGTTAACAATGTTGTATTACATCCTTTTTACGTGCAGATTTATGATGGGGCTGACATTCATTCTCGTCCCATTGGAACTTACTGTGGTACCGAAGTTCAGTCTTTCAGCTCCATGGGAAACGCTTTGACATTTCAGTTTTCGACAGACAGTACAGGCTCAGGGAAAGGATTCCTTCTGGAGTGGTTTGCAATAGACAGTCCTGTTGGACCTTTACCTACCATTGCTCCAGGTATGTTGCTAATAGATGAAATTCTTTGCAGGTCCAATATAAAGAGGGCAATATTCCAAAGGGCTCACTTACAAATACACAGTTAAGACAGGCTAAAGCCCTATACTGCTTCCTCCATGTGTTCAGATGTCTTTTCAAATTCATCAATACTAATATGGTGTAGAAATGTTATGTTGTGCCTGAAAACGCAGGTTTTTCATTATGTTTTCATATAAATGATGTTTGATAACCTTTGCCAGGGGTAGTGGCTCATGCCAGGAGCCCAGCACTCAGGTGGATGGCTGTGAGTTAAAGGGTACCCTGAGCTGCTTAGTAAGTTTAGGGCTAGCCTGAACTAAAAAGCAAAACCCTGTCTCAAAAAGAAAGAAAGATTGTACTTATAATTTAAGAAGCTGAAAATTTGATTTGCAAATACTACACAGGAATGCACACAGTACTTAAGTATCAACTAAGAGAACTATTTTTCCCTAGATATTATTTTTATAAAAATACCACATACTAAAAACTGTATTAAAGCTCATCATGCATAATATTTTAAAATATATTAACATATCAAACATATCATTAACATTACATGGGCATATCATTAACATTACATGGGCATAATGTAATAAATATTTATGTATGACATATTATGAAGTGAGAATCATAAAGTTCTGGAATCATAATATAAACACTACTGAAAATCTGCTGCTCTCCAAAAGTGATGAGAGCACTGATAGCAATTGTCATGATCAACATCTTGAGACCTCTAGAAATTGAGCCAGCAGACTCTCAGAAACAAGAATTAGTGACTTTTCCTATGCCCATCTCCTCTTCTGTCTAGTTTGGGGGTGGCTTTACAACAGCGCCACAGCCAAGGCACCTGTGAAACCCAGCAACTGAGTAGCTCAGAAGGCAGAGCAGGGGCAGAACAAGGCTGGAGCCAGGAATGCTTCTGTCTCCAAGGAGTTACCATGAATTCCTCAAAAAGTGGTAGGAATAGAGATCACATTTGACCCTGCTATCTTCCTGCTAGGTATATACATGGAAGAATTTTAAAAATTATACCACAGCCACATATGTGCACCCATATTATAGCAACTCATTTGGTAATAGCTGAATCTTGGAAACAGCCCAAATGACTATCAATGGGAGACTGGATTAAGGACTGGATACATTTGAGTCATTTATACTCAAATGGATGTACCTTGAGGTCATACTTATAAATGAAATAAAAAGGATACAGCTGTGTCAATTCTGTATCATTTCCCTAGTATGAGAAACCAAAGATGTAAATAAGGTCCAGAATATATGATAGATATTATGAAATAGGAAGAAAATGTTCAGTGGGAAAAGGAAAGGGGAGTAGGGGAAAATAAGGAAGGGAAAGAACAAATTTGATAATAAAAAGTAATAGAAACAAAGCTTATATACAGAGAGGGTTAGAGGTGGTAGGTAGGGGAAAAGGAAAAATGAGTATCAAAAAATATCATGCTCAGGTACAAATTTTTAATGTTGAATGTGATTATAATGTATATGTAAAATGTACCAATATGCTCAATTTTTAAAAAATGATTGAAAAAAATTTTAAAGAATCAGCTAGAAATTTCTAAGTTGATTGTCTATAGAAGTAAATATGACGACATTATAAATTCATTTTTGCTTCTAACTTTTTTCTTCTATCTGTGATTCACAAAAGACCACTGGGTATGGACTGAGGATGTAGCATAGTGGTTTTGTCACCTAGTAGCAAATGAACTGGTTGTTAAAGCAGGAATTGTATGTAGTGTGTGCACTGCAATATTCAGAACAAAGGAGTGGTCAAAGAAAACTCCAACTGATGATTTTGCTTTTATTTGTGTAATTCTTACATGCAGTATGGTAATGTATGACAGAACATAAAATTATATTACTGTACTGTACAATCAGCAAATACTACTGTACAGATAAAGTGTGCTGCAACAAAAAAGACACTGAGGCTTTACAAAGAAGATGTAAAAAAAAACTGTACAAGAAAAATAAAAGTGGATCATAAGACTGAACACTCGTTAAACAAGCAGGTCATTAAATGAGAAATGTCTGTAATTATAAAACTATATAAATAGGCTTAAACTATTTAAATCCATAATTTTATGACAGTCAATTGCATAAAGGTGAGGAAGATAGGAATAGGATTATACAGGATAAACAGTAGTAATCTGAAAATCTGAAGTCTGAAATGATCTGAAATCTAAAATTTCTGAACTGACAAAACTATAAAAAAGCTTCAGATAGTAGATTTTATATTTTCATTTTTAGACATTCTTAGCTCATTAAATCTTTGCAAATATTCCAAAATCCAAGTAACTGGGAGAACCGAACTAATTCTAGTTCCAGGAATTTTGCGTGATACTTAACCTGGGGTTATATCAGAGCAAAAAAAATATTTTTTTTAGGTTTTTTGAGACAGGGTCTTGCTTTGTGGTTCAGACTGGCTCTGAGCTCAGCCTCCAACTCACATCACAGCAATCCTCCTGCCTCTGCCTCCCGAGTGCTGGGATTACAGGCATGAGCCACCACGCCCGGCACTGTGGTTATGTGCTACTGGTTGCTACTGGGCGTGAGTCTCCACACCCAGTATTTGTGTGTGGTTACCGGGGATCGAACCCGGGTCCTTGTGCTTGCAGGACAAGCGCCGGAACCACTGAGCTAACTCCCCGGCCCCTCAGAGCAAAATTTTTTAAATTATTTAAATTATTAGTATTAATCCAAACTACCTTGTTTTAAACTAAATTATTTATAATTATCAGAATAAGCACTAAGAAAATAACTTGAAGACATACAGTAAAATAAGCAATAAGTAACATGTTATTCTAGAAAAAATGTGTTTAATAGTTATTAGAACAGACAGCAATGAATTTTGGTGAAGATATAGAAAAACTGAAATCCTTCTGCATTGAGGGTAAGAATGTAAAATGACCTAATTGTTCTGTAAAACCTAATACAGTCCTCAAAAATGTAAGCAAAGCTACCTTATTATTTAGCAGTTTCTCTCTTAGTCATATACCCGAGGGAATTAAAAAAAAACATGTCTATGCAAAAGCATGTATGTGAATATTTATACAGGCTTTATTCATACAAAAGAAAGAAAGAAAAACCCAAATATTTGCTAACTGATAAATAGAAAAACTAAATGTGGTGTATCCACTCAACAGAATTTGCTCTTTAAAATAAAATGAGGGAAATACTGATACAAACAACAGTATGGATGAACCTTGATGCTAATACGAAAACTATAGAGACAGAACTAAGATTTAAAGTTTCTGTGTGGAAGCATGAATGTGTTCTAAAATTAACTAGTTGGGATGCTTGCAGGATTTTTAAAAAAATAGTGAAAATGATAGAAATACACAGCTTAAAAAGGAAAATTTTATAGTGTGCCGATTATACTGCAAGAAGGCTGTTATGGAAAAAATGTATGTGTAGATATTCTTTGTTTAATGACGTATCTGTTTCATGACTGTTTGAGCTTACAACCAAGCTGCTTCTTTGGATTTACAACCTTTTAAAATTTTTGTGTAGCTCCAAACATCGTTAATAGAGACTCAATCTCCTTTCTTCTGTGCAGTTCACCTAGCTGATATACTAGTATAGTTTTTCTTAGTTGTACTGTATAAGTGCAGCACTAGTTTTATGTTCATTTATACATTATGGCACTGCCTGTAAGAGTCATGCAAATAAAAGCAAAGTCATCCAGTTGGAGTTCCTTCTGACCATTTCTTTGTTCCACACATTTTTTTTTTTTTTTTTTAGGTTTTTTGAGACAGGGTCTCGCTTTGTGGTTCAGGCTGGCCCTGAGCTCAGTCTCAAACTCACATCACAATCCTCCTGCCTCTGCCTCCCGAGTGCTGGGATTACAGGCGTGAGCCACCACGCCCAGCGCTGTGGTATGTGGTACTGGTTGCTGCTGGGTGTGGGTCTCCACACCCAGTACTGTTATGTGATTACCGGGGAATCAAACCCGGGTCCTTGCGCTTGCAAGACAGGCGCCGGAACCACTGAGCTAACTCCCCGACCCTGTTCCACACATTTTAATGTACATACTACATCCAATTCATTTAACGATCTTGTTGTAGGAATGGAACTTGCTTATTAAATTAAGAATAATTGTATTAAATATGTATCTAAAAGTGAAGGCTGCAATTTTGCTGATGTTCTTGAATTTTTAAGCTGTAAAATTGTCTTCAAAATAATGTAGATACAAATAACACAATGAATAGGTCTACTAAGAGAAGTATGTGAAACATTAATGTAATTCCTCCGACAAGGGGGGAGAATCTTGTACATGTATCATTTATCCTTAACAGGTAATCAGTGCTCAGTAAAAAGTAAGTCGTATGACAGAATTATGGGTAAAACAATATATTTTTCTTCTACAAAAGATAAAATTTAGAAATCATGTCTGAGTCAATCAACAAGTTTAATACAATGCTGATTGACTTCCTTGAGAAAGGTGTTTCTAGTGTTTTTTTAACACAGGACCATTGCATTAAAATGAAAAAGTACTAGTTGCTTTTCTGTTGCGGTTATTTCAAAGACACTGCTTCTCGTTTCTCAGGTGCTTGTGGTGGGTTCCTGAGGACGGGAGACTCACCCACCTTTCTCTTCTCCCCGGGCTGGCCTGGGCGGTACTATGCGGTAATATGCTTGAGTGTACGTGGGTCATCCAGGCTCCCGATTCCACTGTGGAACTCAATGTCCTCTCCATGGATATCGAATCTCACCCAGAATGTAACTACGACAGGCTGGTGATACGAGATGGTGAGAAGCATTTTACAAGATACTATACTTTAACTCTGGCTTGCAGTTAACATGTAATTATCACCGTACTTCCTTATTGCCTCTGGCCTTTTGTGTGACTTTTCAATTTAAACTTTCATCATGTATTTTGATGACTCTTTGTGTATGATGGATGCTCTTTAAAAAAACGCATTCTGTTGAGTCGCTTTTTGTTCCATCAGTGGCTTCTGCTGGAAGCAGGGACTAGACAGCATTCTCTGTCTTCTATGTGACCTTGCACAAGGCAGTAAATGGCTCCAAACCTGTCTTATTGTTCTTGGTTTACTTGCGATTAATTAACTTGTTAATCAACAAATAATTATTTAGAGATAAGCCTTGATTCACCAAGCACTCTAGAGGAAAGTTTAGAAAATAAATCAGTCAGGTGATCTAATCCAGTATCATTAATGGATAAAATATATATTTGTGAAATAATGACATTAAAAATACCTTCAGGGCCAGGGATTTAGCTTAGTGGTTCCGGCGTCTGCCTAGCAAGTGTAAGGTCCCAAGTTTGACCCCCCCACCTGGGCACAACATACCACAGTGCTGGGCATGGTGGCTCACATCTGTAATCCCAGAACTTCAAAGGCAGAGGCAGGAGGATTGCTGTGAGTTCAAGTCTAGCCTGGGCTATGTAGTGAGTTCAGGGCCAGCCTGAAATACAAAGCAAGACCTTTGTCTCAAAAGAACTAAAAAAAAAAAGAATGGGGAAAGACTGGAGATATATCTTAAGCCAACAGCAGCAATAAACTTCCAAGTTTCATAGTCCACATTATTAGAGAATGCATCACAAAATAATACTGGCCAAAAGGCGAACCAAAATAGCATAATGAAGCTAAATTCAAACAGAGTTTAAGAGGTAAACTTGGATAATTTGAATTATTATTATTAAAAAAAAAAAGCCAAACTCAAACTCAAAAGTTTCCAGAGAAGTAACCCTCCAAAGAACCCCTCTGTAAGTGTCTTGAAAATATTTACATGTATAAGTGTGCCATTATACTCCTAATCATCGAAATAGAAAATAACTTGTTTTCTAAAGTCAATAATGAATTTCAAGTAATGGTCTGTATTCAGAAAAAACCATTTTGTTGACTCTGTAAAAAGGCAAATGTCTTCATTTCTCAAATTCTCTTTTTTCTTGTTTATAATTTGAAATTTGCTTAACAATGCTTTATGGAAAACAACATATCTTCCCAGATAAGGAATGCAAATCTGCCATGATCCCCTTTGCCTCCTTCTGGTCTTGGCAAGGGTGGTGGCTTTGATGGAAGCATGTCTAGAAGAAGTGAAAGGAAGGACGTCCATGAGGTGACCTGGCTCTCCTGTCTGTCTCTTTCCAAAGGACACACTTGCTGGAACTCAGCCTGCTCCTTTTATGATATAATAAATAAAAAGGTTTTAAAACTCCGAGGGAGCTGAAGAAAGGGCCATATAAATCCCTCACCTCTTGGTCAATGACCACTCAGTGTAAATGTAGGAGCCAGGGGTTAAAAGCCACCTTTATTCTCTCTCCTTTACACACTTAACGTTCAGTGATCAGGGTAACCAAGGTCAGTCTTTCATTAACACATGTAAGTACAGGGCTTCTGTCTCTTCTTAGACTCCTGTGCTGAGAGTTTTCCTGCCAGGAAGAATTGGCGGCCAGTTTTGGGGATGACCCTGGGAGTTGTCCAAATAGTCTTAATGGAGAAGGTTAAAGAAGGGTGCAGAGAAGCCCGCGGCAAGCTGGAGCCCAACCTTGTGTATCCTTCGTGAGAATCCTCTTCTCTCCAAGGAGCTCCAGTGTTCTGAGAAAAGTGTGTGCTCTACTTTGGCTGGGTTGCGAAGGATGGTGGATAGATTCTGAAGATACTGTATTTTCATGTGGATGTTTCCTTTCTCGATCACAGGAGATAATAATGTGGCCCCACAGCTTGCAGTCCTGTGTGGAAGAGAGGTTCCTGGGCCCATCCGGTCTACTGGAGAGTACATGTTCATCCACTTCTCCTCTGACATCAGCGTCGTCAGGGCTGGCTTCAATGCGTCCTTCCACAAGAGTAATGTGTTCAGACAGATCTCCCCTCCTCTCCCTCTCGCTGCTCTTCTCCCCTCCCTTCTCTGCTCTTTTCTTGCTCCCTAATACACTGTGCTCATTTTCCCATGGGAGGACTTGTTATAAGCCACAGGGCACATGTATACCACGTGCCACCTCTGGATCCGCAGCCTGACTGTGGCTAAGATGTGCAGAGGGCTCTCGCCTTCGGGTCTCAGAGTGGCTGGGACATCTCACCCTCCAGGATGTGCTTTCTTTAGGCACAAGAGTGATGTTTCCATCCTCACTGAGGGTTGGGACTAGAAGAGAACAGATATTCATAGCACATCAGAGGAACAGTGAGTCAGTTACCCTTCAACACAAGAAATGCCCAGTGAACACATTGTGTATGGTATCTTCACAAATGCCATGGCTGGAATCATCCATATGAGGATTGGCAGTAAGAGTTTCTTGCTCTCAAACTATGAAATTTGTTGAGTGATGGCCAGGGATTTAGCTCAGTGGTGCCATTCATACCTTGCAAGCACAAGGCCCTGAGTTTGAACTGAGTATCACCAAAAGAAAAAAAAGAAATTTGTTGAGTCACAGAATGTGTTCACTATGTGGGGTTTCTCAGATGTTGTATTTTGAGACTTCAAAACTTGACAACATGTGGAGTCTAATAAATTAAATCCAAAGTAGACTGAAATATTCCATGGACTACCACAAGACTTCCATGTATGAAAAACATAATTTTAGATTATTCTTGCTATTGTATTAAAAAGAGATCTCTTAGTTTTTCCTGTTATATATGATATTTATAAAGTATGAAAGAATTCAAGAAAATTATTTTCCTCTGGCTCAAGGGAAGCAGGGCATATAGTGGTTTAAGAGAATGGGCTTTGGAATTAGATCTACAATAAACTCCCACCTTTGCAATTTAACTAGTTGTGTGAACCTTTCTGTCTCTCTAATAAGCTACATAATCCTCCACAACTCACAGATTGATGCCTTCCCTCCACCCTCTTCCGCCTATTCCCAGCCTCTCTTTGTCAGTCTCCATCATATGCATGTATGTATATGTGTCAGCTCTTTTCATATATATGTATAACATGTGCATACACATGTAGTGAATGTAGAACCACTGTGATAAATGTGTTTCTATGCATATATGTATGTGTGTTCGGTACTGGAGTTCAAACTCAGGACCTGAGCTAAATCCCAGCCCAAAGACTGAACTGATCCTGTTTTTCCTACCCACTCCTACTCGCCCATTCCACATTCTCCACAGTCTCAGTAAAAGGAAAGTATATTCTTCTATTTACTGAAGCTAAATATCTTGATGTCATTCTTGCCTCTTCTCTTGTTTTCCACCCCTACGTCCTAACCATCCACAAATCTCAGTGCCTCCACCTCACTTTCTTCCATTTCTCCTGTTACCACCCTTGTCCAGGCCTCTGGAATCTGCTCTTAGTCTCAGACTGTCCAGTCCTTCTAGGTTCTTCTGCTTCTGCTTTTCTCTGCTTCACCCCTGTGTAGTTTCACTTCTAACATCAGATTTATGAGGGCATACTTACCTCTATATCTGAGATCTCAGCAACAATACCTTGAGTGCCCAATAGTATATGTTCATTCAGTGACTATTCTGCTAATCATTTCCAACAGTTGGAGTTCAGTGAATCCCAAACTTCTTTTATATTGCCTATACTTTGAAAATCCCCAGGGAAAGCATAAAATTCCAGTTGTCAATGTCATTTAAATAACCTCCCTTTCTTTCTTCTTGGAAAGGCTGTGGTGGATATCTACATGCAGATAGAGGGATTATCACATCCCCGAAGTACCCAGAGACCTACCCTCCCAACCTCAACTGCTCCTGGCACATCCTGGTCCAGCCTGGCTTCACCATCGCTGTCCATTTTGAACAGCCCTTCCAGATTCCAAGTGGGGATTCTTTTTGCAGCCAGGGCGATTATTTGGTGGTACGTCTCATTTGCTATCATTTCTAATGCTATCTCTGTATTTCATGTAGAAAACAAAGTGATGCTTTTTCTCTCTTGGATAATGAATTGGTAAAACTTTTCACTTGGTATTTTATAAGATAAAGGAGTTTATGTGATTTTAATATGTTTTTCTAGCTTAAAAATGGACCAGATATCTCTTCTCCTCCTTTGGGAACTCAAGGAAGAAATGGTCGTTTCTGTGGCAGTTACCCCCCATCAACTCTGTTCACCTCGGACAATCAGATGTTTGTTCAGTTTATTTCTGATAATAGCAATAATGGAGGGCAAGGATTTAAGATCAAATACGAAGCAAAGAGTTTAGGTAAGTATTTCTACTGGGAATTATATTGACACTTTTTGGCTGTTGTTTGACTTTCCTGGATTAAATGTGTTTGCAAAATATATATATATATATATATAATATATAATATATTATATATACATATATTATATATTTGTATAAATTTTCCTTTTCTGAGCTAAAAATAATAGCATTAAGAATAGGCACTTATTGGGCCGGGGAGTTAGCTCAGTGGTTCCGGCACCTGTCTTGCAAGCGCAAGGACCTGGGTTCGATTCCCCGGTAACCACATAACAGTACTGGGTGTGGAGACCCACACCCAGCAGCAACCAGTACCACATACCACAGTGCCGGGCGTGGTGGCTCATGCCTGTAATCCCAGCACTCGGGAGGCAGAGGCAGGAGGATTGTGATGTGAGTTTGAGACTGAGCTCAGGGCCAGCCTGAACCACAAAGCGAGACCCTGTCTCCAAAAACCTAAAAAAAAAA
Organism: Petromus typicus; assembly: GCA_004026965.1. Taxonomy (NCBI): domain Eukaryota; kingdom Metazoa; phylum Chordata; class Mammalia; order Rodentia; family Petromuridae; genus Petromus; species Petromus typicus. The sequence continues at coordinate 16,672 of PVIR01011756.1, forward strand.
AAAAAAAAGAATAGGCACTTATTATTAAGCACTCATTCTATAATTGGTACATTAAATATCTCAATGTGGCTACTTTTTAATGAAAGTATCATTATTCCCATTTTACACGTTAATCAAAGGAATGTTTAGACTTTTCCAAGCTGACTTTCTCTAATTAGGGATGAAAGGAAAATGCTCCGTGTGTGTAAGCAAAATTGACTTTATCACAACGTCTGACATTCTTTAGACTTTCCCATTTTAAAATACCTAGTAAGCTCTGTCAAGTTGATGGCTGCCTTATTTTATAATCATTTTTATACTTCCTTTTACATCAACACCAATCCTCTAATTTTTGATTATTCTATATTATAACAACGATCTTTATTTAACCACCTCTTACTTAATTATATTTAACTGTAATCATATTTAATTTCACTTCAATTATTGATTTTTATGACATTTTCTTTTTAATAAAGTTTTAATTGAATCAATACCCAGAGCTTCACAAACAAGGAGTGGTGTTAGTGGGAGCAATGGCAATAATGAATCTTTGTTTGCCTGTTCAGCGAGCTAACTTGAATTGCAGGTTGACTTTATGACTATAATCTCAGATTATTGAATACATTTGAAAATACATCATACACTTTATTAGTTTCTCAACTATGAGAAGTAAAAATCTTAGTATCATCTCTTCGTTTTGGGAAAGGAAAAGAACTACAAAGTTTCCATTAATTGTCACCACCCAAAGACTTCTGCTATCTTGGGTAGGGTCCAAGATGACTGCCACCTCCCAGGAGGTGCAGCTCTGGCACTTGGGGGGCTTTAACAGTTGGGCAGTCACCACCATCATTGGCTCAGCTTGCTGGGAGGTCCTTCTACTTCCTCAGGTCCATCCACGCTCAGCTGCGTGGCTGAATGGTGAATGGGCTGGATTTCCCCCACCACCAGGCACTGTCACAGTAATAGTGCACTTGATCTAGCTAGAGGACTTCAGCCTACCCTACAAAACTCACCTTTCATTGGTCATGTCGAACTTAGTGCATATTCTGTGGTTACTCAGATACATCAGGAGTTTACTTGACAACAATTTCTTGTTTTCCTTGGCAGACCCTCTGTATATTGTAAGGTAATTACTTCCTCCCTAGTTTTCTTCAACGTTATGACTGCTCTTCATATTACATTTAAACAAAGTTTTTTTGGTTTCAGAATCTATTGTTGTACAACCCCAAACACAGTGATCACTCTTGTTTCTTCTTATTTATCAATTCAACCATTTTCCCTACCTATAGCCAGAACTCATCTTCCTTGTCTCTACTTCATGCTGCCTTATTTCTCAGACTTTATCATATGGTCTTGTGTGAATAGTTTGGATATCTAGTTCACTTGGGTTTATACATTTTCCTCTGGAGACATCTCTTCACTGTGGTTGATTGACACGTGTATGACCTTGTGCTGAAAATCTTTTATTCTCACCTCATCAATTGGATTGTTAATTAATCTATCAACCAAACATTCATAAAGCCAGGCATGGTGGGGACACCTGTAATGCTAGACTCTGGAAGCCTGAGGCAAGAGAATCACAAATTTGAGCCCAGCCGGGCGTGGTGGCTCACGCCTGTAATCCCAGCACTCGGGAGGCAGAGGCAGGAGGATTGCTGTGATGTGAGTTCGAGGCTGAGTTTAGAGCCAGCCTGAACTACAAAAGTGAGACCCTGTCTCAAAAAAAAAACCCCAAAAAACAAAAACAAAAAAAAACAAAAACAAATTTGAGCCCAACCTGGGCAACTGAGTAACTTAACATGACCCTGTTTCAAAATAAAAACCAGAAAAGGGCTGGGGATGTAGTTTAGTGGGAAGGCCTTCGGTTTAATCTGTAGTGTGTCAAAAATTGTATAAAGTGCTTTGTACTGCGCAAACTACCTTTTTCTGTTGAGGAGTTCAGTGCAGAGAAGAGACAGAAAAGCAAGGCACAATTACAGGGTATAATGAGTCCTTGGTAGAATAATACATCAGGACACATAGAGAATTAAATTAACATGTAGAACCATCTAGCAGGAGTCTGGAAAGGCTCCCGGAAAAGAGTCTCTATTCATCTCTCCCCCGTGAATAGATTTTCCTGTTAGTGAGGAAAGGATGTGACAGTATATAAAACCTCACTGTTATAAGATAAAATATATTCACAGTTTTCAAAGGATTTACTGCTACTGGAAAATAGCATCAAAAGTGAAATATAGTGATGAGGCAGGCAGAAATCATCACACAAAGAGCCATGAGTACCATCCCACAGAGAAAGGATGTTAGCAGAAGACAATGGGGAGCCACTGAATGATTCCAACCCAAACCATGCCTGTTGTGGTCAGATTAGAGCATCAGTGTGGCTGCATCACTGGAAACGTGTTGGGATGGGAAAGAGAACGAAGAGAGCCCTGATGAAAGAGTCATTCAGGAAAAACATCATGGGGGCCTGAACTAAGACAGCAGCTGCATGAAGGTAGACGAGAAGGCATAGTGAATGATTCTTAGTAGACAATGGAGTGGATTTGGATGTCACATTTCGTGGAAGGGGAGAGAAGGGATGGAGGAAACATAAATAATGGCTAGATTTCTGGTCATTCATCTACAAACATTTATCCAGAACTGGCTATGCGACAGACACTGCACACGGTCCTAGGGATAAAGCAGCAAGTAAACAAAATCCATGTCCTCAGGGAGCTTTATTTTAGTACTAAAAGGCAAATAATGAGTAAGTAAAATGTATAATGTGTCATCAGGTAAAAGTTAGTGACAAAAATAAGATGGCAGGGGTCCCCAGCGGGGGAGCCAGTACACCATCACCGACTCCTGCATGTGTTCTCATGTCCAGACAAGACCGTTTTCAGACTTGCATTCAAAGTCTCTGAATTATGTCCAGAGGAAAGGTCTGGTAGCTGCTGGAGCATCGGTCTGGAGGTCAGAGGAGGAGCCTAGACCACATCTATGCATATGGCAATCAGCGGCAGCCCCATTGTAGTTTAACTCATGAGGATCTATGGCATTACTCAAGGAATGATTGAGAGTGAGATGAGAAACCTGTGGAAAGCTTCCTAGGAGGAGTCTCCAACAATGTCAGAAAAGCCCAAGGCCCCAGGGAGGGGGAGAGTTTTGCATCTAAGAAGCTAAGGAACACAAATGAAAAAACAAGGTATGGTCAGTAGTGGTAAATGCTGTGGATTGAAAATGAGGATTGAAAACAGATCTGAGGATGTGTAATGTCCAGGCTGTGGAAGACCTGAAGAAGTGATCCTGATGCACTCGGAGAAGGTAGGGTGGAAGTGGGAGAACAGCAGCACAGGGGAGGGGAAATTATGCACAGCAAGAGCCCTGAAGAGAAGACTGGGTAAACCCTGATCCACAGATGCTGAGAGTACTATAGGGTGCAGCGAAGAAGACAGGGATGCAGATGAACTTATTCCGTTCAGACAAATAAGGTGAAACAAGGTGATGAGATTCCCAGCTGATCATTTCTTTTCTCAAACAGAGATCCATGTAGTGTGCTGAGAATGAAGGAGGAATGGGGAGAATGGAAGGCTTAAGAGTAAGGTTCATGTGGCTGTTATGCTTGATATGAACAGTAAAGGGTGAATTGCTTGCTGGAATCGAGATTGGAGATCATACATTTTCAGTGGTGTCAGCTCCCTTGAATGGCTTGAATTGACAACCAGCACAAAACTAATATTTTGCGAGGAGAACTTAAAGCCAAGTCATGCACCCCAGTTGTTAGAGGCTGTCAAAGGGGTTCTCAGTTCAGGATTTCAGAGATGGGGAAATTCTGGGTAGTGACAATTCAGGGTGTGACCACAAGTGACGGAGGAACTAAACATGGCTTGACCTTACTAGAGCTCAGTCATCGAATGGGTTAATTTCTTTGAGGCTGTGTTTACCCCTGTCTCATTTATTGGCTGAAATTACCAAAGAGTATTTAGGATGAAAGTATTTTTCATATAACACTTAGATCTTTCAGAAAGGATGCATGAAAAGCTTCTTTATCTTTCTGAAGAAAAAAGACTAATAAATTCATGTATGTTCTGCATATTTTGCTAAAGAAATATAATGAATGGCTATCCACAGAGTTGTACAAACACTTCTCATGCTTAGTTGTTTTAAAACATATGGAAATCAGAGCTCTGCTTCATTCCCCTGAATTGAGCACCCAGTGGAACCTGTAAATACTAGTGCACTTACACACTGATCTCACTGGTGGCCGTGTTTGTACTTCTGTCTTGCTCTGATGCATGTTCTATGTATCATATTCTACTGGCCTTCAGGAAGACTGACTTGTTCAGGAAGCAGAGATGGTGGCACACCTGCTAGCTTCCTGACTAGCACATTCACAATGTATTTGCTTAAATAGAAAGTGAAGATAATTCTAGATGAAAGTAAAGCAAGAGTAGAAATGGACAAGTTAATTTTTTAAAAAGTGATCATAGTGGTTGACTGTGTGCTCCTTCACCAGACTAGAGCATGATTTAAGTGTGTTTCCTGACAGGCTGTGGGGGCACCATCTACGTCCATGACGCCAACTCTGCTGGATATGTGACCTCCCCCAACTACCCGAACAATTACCCACCACATGCTGATTGTGTCTGGATCATATCTGCTCCTCCAGGGAAGAGCATAAGGCTCCAGTTTCAAGATCACTTTGATATTGAAGAAACCCCAAAGTAGGTCACTTATGTTTGGATTTTGCTCCTACTCAAAGTTAGTATATTTTATCTGTCATACCTCAGGACAATTCATCTCTTCTTTCCTTAGCAGTCCACACTGCATAGAGAATCTAGGGACAAAGGGACAACCTTAAAGTGTCCAGGTTGAAAACTTCACCCAATAACCACCCTTTCATCAGTTGAGTGGATTTATATGCAGATATTGTCCCTCATGATGTATCCTCTAAGAGACACGGAGGGTGATATCTGAGATTTATGTTATCTGTTCTTCCTTCCACAGGAAAAATATAGTTCCTCTGTTAGATGAGTATTTATTTGCCCAGCCTCATATGCAATGTCATAGATGATAAAATACCTGTGAAAGAAATGGTAATTTATGTGGGTCACCAGTATCAGAAACAGCACAAAGCAAATACAATACAATTTCCTGGTGTTGATTTAATATGGGACCTAATATGATTATAGCCCAGAGAATACTTCTTACAGTTCTGAAAACAAAGGGAAATTCTAATCTACAGATACAAAATAGAACAAAAAAAATCTCATATTACCGTCTCTTTCATTTAATAGAAATGTGTGTACATCTGCATGAATGCATGTGTGATACAACACCTAGATGTAAGAAGTTTGTATTTATTTGGAGCAAGAGCTATATTACTGTTCTTCCACTCCTTGCATATTCATTGGCTGGTCTGGGTTTCTTAGGAAACATTCATAAAGACTTGTCCCCTTTGTGGAGACACAGACAATTCCAGCTAAGATTTTGCATTAGCTTTGGTCCCAGAGCTGCCAAGAAAGCATTCTGATCTTTCTTCTGTGAATATATCAAATGATCATGTGAAGCAAAGCTTCATCGATATCTATAGGGATTAATTTGAAAAATGGTTTTGCATTTGCAAATCTAATACAGCATATGGAAGCCCAGAACTTCCATGTAGAGCCTGTAAAACTTGCTTTCCTGGGTTATTAGTGAAAGACTACATTAGTGTTAGAAAATATAAGCATTTTAAAGTGACATGAAGCTTAAACACACTCTGCTATAGTACCTTACGATACAAAAAGGAGGCCTTAGGAGTTCCCTTGCATGAGTCAGTGAAATCTTAATTATTAAGATAAATCAAAACAATTGGCTTTATAAACTTAACTGGTTTTTTTCCCCTCAATTTAGCTGCATTTCCAGTTATCTTCAGTTGCGAGATGGAGGTAGTTCAATGTCACCAGTACTTTCCAAATTTTGTGGGACGTCTTTACCCAGTAGCCAGTTGTCCTCAAGAGAGCTCATGTATTTGAGGTTCCGGTCTGCTACTTCAAGTCACATGGGATTCAAGGCCAAGTATTCTATAGGTAACAAAGATTTTCAAAAATTAAACATAAAAATTGTAGTACAATGACTATATTAAAAATTTTTAAATGTCTCTTAAAAGTTTATTTGCCTAATTTTATTGTTTTTAAATTTTTATTTTACCTACCTAGTATTAAGAATTATTTTAGTGACAGAAATAAGAAAAAGCTATAACTGTTTGAAGTCATATTTATCCATTTTAATTTCTTCTATCCTTTTCATTTTAAAATGCTATTTTTAGTAAGCTTGAATTTCCTCTTAACATGGAATATTCACATTACTTTGAATGATAAAGCAAATTAGTCTTACAAACAGTTATATTTAATGGCGACTTTGAACTCATCGACAGTAGAGTTGAGCTTTTCTTTCCTGAGTCTTCAATGCAAAGCCAGTCACTATATAAAAAGCAAATGTATTACTTCAGTGTTTCAACGTTCTTATTTTAAAAATGAACAATAATGATGGGTTTTGAAGATTCCCTCTAATATGGTTTTAGTGGCATTTGATTTAGTATCTTGTGGGTCTGGACTTGATCTAAACAAATATTTAATCGATCAAAATGTCAGAAAGCCTAGTTGTAATAATATTTAACTACATTATCAGTCATTTTATATCCTGAGTCAATAGTGTAAAATTCAATTTAGTTATCCCACCCAGCTAATAAGGAATAATTAGATGGTAACTCTCCAGACTCTGAGAGACTTGTTACTGTAATACGATGTTTATGTGATAGTTAAACTACCAAATGGCAGACATCACTGACCAAGTTCCAGCTGAGTTTGGACAGTCTTTAGAATCATCAAGCCAGGACACTAAGCAGCCCATATCAAGCTACAAGTTGGTGCTTGATATGAAATGCACTTGCAACTAATAGTGTCTCTACAGTTCTCCATGAGAATTAGTGTGACTGTACTGAATATGCCATTCAAGAGTCATCTCCCTTTCTCACTATTGACTGGATTTGTATCATCTCTCATTTCATCAACAATACATTTTAATTAACAAGGAAAATTCTTCCCAGACATGTTCACAATTATTAAAACTTTAATTCATAGTCTCATGGCACTCACAATTTTTCAAATATTCTGGTTTAATAAAAAAAAAAAAGTCTGCAACAGAACATCGCTCCTTTTGTTTTTCATAGCCCAGTGTGGAGGAACAGTAACCGGACAAAGTGGCATCATCGAGAGCCCTGGTTATCCGACTCTTCCATATCCAAATAATGCATTTTGTCAGTGGCAGCTCCAAGGCCTCGCAGGACACTACCTCATCATCCGTTTTGAAGATTTTAACCTTCAGAATTCTTCTGGCTGTGAAAAAGACTTTGTGGAGATTTGGGAAAATCATACTGCTGGTCAGTGTTTCTGCTCTCTTCCGAAGTGTTCCCTTGTACATACTCAGCATCTTTAGTTCCTTTATCTCCAAGAAAAACAAAAGCATGTCTACTGTCTCTGGAGAAGCTCAGATCCACCATCTCTGGGTGGCGCCATCTGTTTTCTCCAAGGATCCGGAAGTCATTCTGTTGCTCTTCTGGGAGAGAGCAGAAGGACATCCCCTTCCTGCTTAGACCCCTCAGCTCAGTATGCAATTATGCAGGCAGGCTACATACTAGGGAGAGGAAACAGTGGTGCACATTTCTCTGGTAATAGGAGACCCACACATGTCACTGTTGACTCGGCCCGTTCCATAACCTGTGAGGCAGGCCTTCCTCATTGTGTTAACACTTTCTCCTGATTGGTTGCATTTTTGTAGATGCATCTTCCTATTTTTGAATATGTTGACTTTTATTCATGTATTGCCTATCGTGACAGAGATTCCCATTTCCTCTCAGACAGGGTGTTGTCCTTTGTTATGTTCTTTGTAAGTGTGCCACATTTTAAGTAGAGAATCACTTACATGAATATACTCTTTATCCTCACAGGGCATCTTCTGGGGAGATACTGTGGAAACGCCATTCCTCAAAGAGTCGACACCTCTGGCAGTGTTGCTGCTGTGAGGTTTGTCACGGATGGCTCTCTGATTGCGCCAGGGTTCAGGCTGCGGTATGAATCCAGCATGGGAGGTGAGTCCTTTGGTTCATTCAAAAATCCCATTATTGATCCCCTGTGACACGCTGCTGAGTACCGAGGTTACAGCAATTTAGAAAACCAAGTGCAATACTGTCTTCTTGGGCCTGTGGTTAGCAGAGAGATGGACACTGATCACTGGTACACCAGTGAGTGAAAAATTCCTATTGTGATAAGTTCCACAAAAGAAGGAGCTGTCATGAGATGAGGATTATACTGTGATGTCTCCTTAAGAAAATGAGCCCTTGATACCAGGGTTACTCAGAATTCACATTCCCAAATTCCCTGACAAACACAGATGAAATAAAAATCTTGTTACTTAATTTAGGCTTCTTAAATTCACTGTATATAATAGTCTTTCATATATCTTGGGTCTCAGTGATAATTAAAATGCTGCCTAGTGGATTATTGTCCATAAAAACAAATATTAAATATTAATAAAGATAAGAAAATATAAATGGTCTCTAAAAGTGTTCACAAACATATAGTGATAAATAAGGGCAATAATCTTGTCTAGAGGGAGAATTAAATATTAATTTCCTTATGAAAGGTAGTATTTTATTGACTGGAACATTTCCTGTTTTTCTGCCACCCCCTTCCAGAGTGTGGTGGGGACCTGCAGGGCCCCACGGGGACATTTACTTCTCCCAACTATCCAAACCCAAATCCTCACAGCCGGGTCTGCGAGTGGAGAATCTCCGTGCGAGAAGGCAGGCGAATCACACTGACTTTCAACAGCCTGAGGCTGGAAGCTCATCCATCCTGCAATAATGAGCACGTGACCGTAAGTGTTCTGTGCAGGCCAGGCTATTACACTCCATTGTTGAGGGAGCTTATTGACCCATAAATCATTGTCTGAGAACTAGGTCATAGGACAGCCATTAAAGCAACTGTATCTTGCACAAGTTCTAAATGTTACTGATAGAACAGTCACCATAAACTGCCAGAGTAATGATGAGATCTGCTTTGAGAGACTATGAACGATCACCTTGTACAAGAGGATCACAAGTGGGACAAACGCTTTTGTGTGGTCGTTACATCTAGCATAAGAGAGTCCATGGAGAAAAGTAGAGCCGAGGGCAGCACATGGCTACAGGAGACTAGAGTCACACACAAGAGACCTAAAGACTGCTGATGAGGGCTCTCGCATGATTATATTCTCTATCAGAAGCATCGAGGGCCTCCAGATGGGAGGTCAGGGCTGCCTGCTCTTATTGTGGCCAATCTCAGAAGGGCAGAGGTGTGTGCTTAACAAAGGAAGCAAATGAGTCTATGAAAGTGAGTGACAGGGCCGGAGATATAGCTCAGTGGTTCCGGTGCCTGTCTTGCAAGCGCAAGGACCTGGGTTTGGTCCCCAGTAACTGCATAACAATACTGGGTGTGGAGACTCACCCCAGCAGCAACCAGTACCACATACCACAGTGCCGGGCGTGATGGCTCACACCTGTGATCCCAGCACTCGGGAGGCAGAGGCAGGAGGATTGCTCTGATGTGAGTTTGAGGCTGAGCTCCTGGCCAGCCTGAAACACAAAGCAAGACCCTGTCTCAAAAAACCTTAAAAAAAAAAAAAGAAAGTGAGTGACAGTATGAGTGTATTGTCAACCATGAATGGGTATGTGTACACCTACCCATACAGGCCAAGCCATGTTTATACCTCAGTGTGCGTGTGTATGCACTGTATGTGTGTACAGAGAGGTTGATTAAAGTTATTAAATCAGGTCATGTTGAGGCTGAGACTTAGCTCGGTGGTAGAGCACTTGCTTAGCGTAAGCAAGACTGTGAGCTCAACTCACAGCACCACACACACAAGGAAAAACTTAATGAGATCCATTTGTCTTCATTAAAAATTTTCTAATGTCTTATCTCACTCAGAGAGGACTTCCAAAGCCTTAGAATCTCCCATCCAGTTCAATAATATCTGATGCTCCTCCCTCTTCTACCCATCTATCTCCTTGTATTGTTTTCCTCTTTCCCTCCCTCCTCTCTCTCTGTCTTTGTTTCTTTGTCTGTCTGCCTGTCTGTCTGTCTCTGTCTTTCCCTCACTCCCCTCCTGTCTGTCTCTGTCTCTGTCTTTATGTCTCTGTCTCTGCCTCTACCATTGAACCCAGGGCTCTTGCACTGAATTACATCTCCACCCCCACCCACACATACACCTTTTCAATCTTGCTGAGTTGTTAAATGGCCCAGATGGGGCTCAAATGCTTCTTCCCCAGCAGCTGCCTGGTTCATGCCTTCATTTAACTCAGGTCTTTGCTCCAAGGATGTGAACCCACGAGGCTTTCTCATAGCATCTCATAGCACCCTGTGTTAAATCCACCCCTGCTGGCCTGTCATTTTTGTAGCACTTCACTCTACCTTCCAAACCTTGATATTATTTGTTCATCTGTCTATTGCCTGTTCCTGCCGCTAGAATATAAACCCATGAGGCAAACACTCATTTTACTCACTAGTCCCAATACCTATACCTTATGACTTTATGACACTATGTATTTCCTGGCTTTACAACACTATGCATTTCCTTCTTTTGGTTAATTTCTCCTCAGAGAGGCAAATTCACCTGTAACTCTGAAGGGAAATGCACATGGGTGGTAGATTTTTTGAGCACCTGTATACCTGAAACTATCCTAGTTAGCCATCATTATTGCATGCACAGATTCAACTATTATATATACTCATACCATATGTATATATTAATCATAATTTATAAGTTTTATATCACTTCATTTGGAGTCATATACCTTCAAATTCCTATCTCCTATTAACATCTCTCAGATTCCATCTTTTATATTAGACATTTCACTAGATTCCAACGATCATTGACTGTTCATTTATGCTTAAGCGTGGAGTATGAAAACACTGATTAAGAGCACTGCATTCATAGCTGGGACTGCTAGTATGCAGACTTCATAGAAAATGCCAGAGGGTGGGACTTGGCTCTTTCATGAGGGACACTTACGCACGTTACATCTTCAGGTCACTTCTCTGGAAGAAGTGAAATTGTAACAAAGAATCATTTGCTGAACTAATTTCTTTCTGAAACTTTAGTATGATGTCTCTACTTTCCTTTCCTTTAAAATATTTACATATGTTCAATGTTCACTTTTTCCCTTGCCCTCTGTTTTAGATGACGGTGTGTGGATTGGCTTTTGCTCAACTTCTGTTTATTTGAACACTTTACAAACGAGGGAAGGAGGAAAAAAGGAAAGAGGGAAAGAAGGAAGGAAGGAAACAATGAAGGGAGGAAAGAAGAGAGAAAAGAGGCAGAGAGCAAGGAAACAAACCCCTGTAAAGATCTGCAGGGGGAGGGTGCTGCTTGTCTAATACTGTTCCCCGCTGGACTGAACATAAAACTACTCCAAACCCAAATGCCTGTTAAAACAGAGAGAGAGAGAAAGAGCTGTACCATTTTGTGTGCAGTACCATCAGATGTCAGATCTGTTCTTGCAAATTGTATATGACCTCATGTGGCTACTTCTGCTCAGTTGTCTTCAGGGAGTTGTAGTTTCTGAGCACAAGAGGGATTAGAGGACCAGAATGGAACTGGCACTCTGACTGCTTCTAAAGGCAGCCATCCATGTGATAGGGGCACGACTGCACAGGTTTCTGTCATGGTGATTTTACACGGGGGGCAGCGCAGTCCCTGGTCATGGTTTCTGATACATCTCGTCTCATTAGCCTCAGGCTGGTGATAACCCCCTTTCATTCCAAGGATTCTGCCCATTCCTGTTTTGAGTGTGATTGAAATGTTTGTCATCTTTCTGTTTCTTTATATTTTGTTTCAGGGCTTGAAATCAGAGTTTGAAACCTAGTTCAAATATTCCCAGTTCTTTGTACATCTGCAAATTGCAAATTTCTCTGTATTCCATTGTCTCAATTTGGGAAAAAAAAAAGGTCTTAGCCTATGCCTGGGAGAACAGGCACTGTGCTGATCACCAAGAGAGTCTGAGTAGGCGATGAGCAGATAGTGGCCTTGTGTCTGCTCAGTAAATGGTAGAAAATGTTTGTCTGGTCTTGAAATTTTCAAGCAGAAGCCCCCAAAGAGCTAAGTTTAATGATCAATTATAGTAAATAAAAAAGCTCATATCTCTGTAATACAGGACTTCTTCCTTCTGCAGAGCTTTTAGTGCTGTAGCCGGAGTCATTATTTCTAATTCTGAGCCATTCAACTCCTTTATAAAAACAGGAACACCAACCACTCAATCAGTGAATTATTGTTTAATTATTTCTTCTGGATCCTTTTTGGACTCTGGAAAGCAGGCAGCCTGAAACACTCACTTGATTTTATACAGCAGAAAAACAACAACAAACAAACAAACACCTTTGCCAATTATTACTATGTAAGCAACTGGAGTTATTGTTTATTATTATGGAGTCAATAATACTCTGATCCATTTTTTAAAAAGTCAAATGAGTAAGAAAGTCTAATATTTGGCATCCATAACTAATTAAGAAAGAACCATTATGTTTATATTGAGATTGATTTTTAAATCACTTTTCAAGGTCTTTTAAAATATTTGAGCCAGCAAATACTTTAAACCATCAGAGATCAGCATACATGGCTTCTCCCCCAGAAACCAAAGGTTCTAATGCATTGTTAAGAAAACCTACTCCTCAGTAAGCTCTATGAACTGTGGTATAAGCACCATGCACACTCACTCCACACTTTCCTTCATCAGGAAGGAAATTTCTTCCATACTCTACATGCTTTTATCAATTCTGACTGCATCCAGAAAAACCTCTCAAAGTGTCACGTAGTTCTTCATCCATCACACGTGATAGGAGAGCATTATTGCAATGTTTTCATTTTAGTAAAATGACCCTAAAGCCACAACATGTGTTCAGGGTAATATACTGGCTTGTGATACTAGGATGTAAGCTTGCACTGTTAATTAATTTTAGTCCAGGGTTCTGTCAGGTGGAAATCAGTCTCGGCTGGGAATATCACCTATTAGGAAATATTCTATAAGATGAACTGTGTATCTAAAAGTTAATCTGTTTTTCCCACAGATATTCAATGGTATTAGAAGCAACTCACCTCAACTTGAGAAATTATGTAGTAGTGTCAATGTAAGCAATGCAATAAAGTCTTCAGGAAATACAATGAAAGTTGTGTTTTTCACGGATGGATCCCGGCCATATGGAGGCTTCAGTGCTTCCTACACATCCAGTGAAGATGCAGGTAATGTGAGATGCTGTGAGCACATCTCCTTTATATACTCCAGATGCCCCCCAGCACCACTCACAGCAGAGGAGCCTTCATTTCCTCCTTAGTGATCATCAACATTATGCCTAGAATCCTCAACATAAAGCAAACATACATAAACAAATAAAAAATGCAATCCTAACAAAATGCTTTTTGATTACAGAAAGAAAACCACTGGTGTAAATTATAAACCTAAAAAAAATCTATTAAATGAATATTTGGCATGATTCTGTTGCCATCAAAAGTTGATTCAGATCCACAGCCCTTGGTCAATTCTTTGGTGCTAAAGATACCATCTACCTCAAACTTTGTCCCAGAGACATGCTTAACGATGTCTAAGTGCCCTGTCTGTATACACATTGCCATGGGCCAGGGATTTAGCTCAGTGGTCCCTGTGCCTGTCTTGCAAGTGCAAGGGCCTGCGTTCGATTCCCAGTGACCACATACAACAGTACTGAGCATGAAGACTCACACGCACCAGCAATCAGTGCTGCACACCACCGTGTCGGGTGTGGTGGCTCACACCTGTAATCCCAGCCCTTACTTGGGAGGTTGTGGTAGAAGAATTGTTGTGAGTTGGAGGCTGAGCTCAGGGCCAGCCTGAACTACAAAGTGAAACCCTGTCTCAAAAAAAAAAAAAAAAAACCAAAACAACACATTGCCAGCAAAAAATGGACGGAGGGGTTTGAATTTGATATGGAATGTTCAAAAGCAAGCAAAATGTGGCCTCTCCTTATAAATATTCTCTGACTTTTAGATTAGTGCTATTATGTAAAGGTTTTAAAATTAGGAGTGGATATGAATTTTTAAAAAATGCTCTTCGAGTTATTTCCCTGGTATAAAAGCCAATCATTACCATATAAAAAGTTCAAGTTCATTGGCATACTATATTATATTTTGATCCAATTAATTTTGTGGATCAAGTAGAGAATTGCTAGTCAAACCGCTGGGACTTACCACCAAAATATATAATATATATCATTCATATATGTAATACATACATACATACATATATATATTCTCCTTTAAATTAAATATTAATGTACATTAAAGACAAATTTAAAGGTACTGATTATCAGCCATATCTCAGCCATCTACTCTTAAGCCAAGAGGAAAATAAATGCACTTTATTTTTGCCTAATTTTCCTTCATCAGCTCACAGAAGTTTCTTCCATACTCTACATGCTTTTATCAATTCTGACTGCATCCAGAAAAACAAATCAATAAAGTACTAACGATGTTATTTTAATTTCTGTTCTTGGATTATTGGTGTCTTTTGTTACAGCATAAATTTTACTCTTAATTGCTCTATTGCCATTTGCTTTCTTAGTGTGTGGTGGATCTCTTACAAATGCCTACAAAGGAAACTTTACATCTCCTGGATATGATGGAGTGAATAATTACTTAAGAAACTTAAACTGCGAATGGACTCTCCACAATCCAAACCAGGAAAATTCATCTGTTTATATTAATTTTGTGGCTTTTGCCCTTGAAAGCCATCAAGACTGTCAATCTGATGTCCTTGAGTTTCGAGCAGGTGAGTTCGGTCAAGGAACACATTCTCTCATTTACTTACATAGTAGGCGTGGTTCATTTTGATTGTCAAAATGGCTTGAGTGGCACTTTGCAGATTATCAGTAAGGCATACTTTTGAACGTTTCTCAGTATGTCGTGGAGACATACTGTGTTTCTAGTCACAGTTTCCTAGGCCCACAGAGTGAGCATCTTTGCTCCACTGTACCCTACTATGGTGATATCCTTCTGTGGAGCCAGACAGTCATACACTGAAGTCTCTGAATCTGAGCCAAAGGAAACCCCTCCTCCTTTAATTAGGAACCGTCTCCAAGCAACTGATACTTGACTAATACAAACAATTGGTACCTGAGGAGTGGATTCCTTGCTGTGACTACACCTGACCAAGTGGTTCAGAAACCTTTAGGGGCTGACTTGCAGGAGAAGGTTGAAGAAATTTCAAGAAGCAATCCATATAGATGATTCCAGTCAGAGGAGACCAGAGTGCTGGTACAAACAGGAGAGTAAAGGCCAGGCTCATGAGGTTTCAGTTGGGAATGAGGGCTGTGATAGGAGTAGACTAGAGGCCATTTCTGTACATTTTAGCAAAGAATTTGTCTACATTTTGTCTGTCACCTACAACCTTGGACAAAGCTGTTTAAAGGCAGCCAACTGATTGATCTGGCTGAGAAATTTTCAAGGAGGCCCAGGGTCCAGACTGTGATATGGAAATTGATGAGTACTTTTAGCCAAATTTTCAGCGAGAGAATAGGGAAAAAACACAGAGCAGAAAGATTTGAGGAACTTAGAGTTTGACCAGCACGCAAAAGTTTATAATTTGGGGCCAAAGGAGGGTAATTGCTGAAGAGATTAACACCAATAAAAGCAAACTAAGTTCTGTGAACTGAGAGGAGAAAACAGTCTTGATGGCATCTCAGGAACAAGCAACACGCCACCCATCACAGGCTCAAAAGTACAAAGGTGTAAAGCTTTCCTTTGTGAAGAGTCCCTGGGCCTCTACTCAAAAGGCTTCCTTGCAGGTTGGTTCCCTAGAACTTATGTCACCACGTTTAACCATCCAGCCACTGTAGCCCTTGTCCCAGGGAGATCAAAATAAAGCTCTCATCTAAGTTGGAGGTGTCAGGTATTTTGTTCCAGCAACCAAAGCTGACTAATACACTTGGAGACCATAAACAATCAAAGACGTTAATGGCCACTATATATGTATAAAAGGTGCAAAAAAATACTGAAACAAAGCCTTCATTGTTCTTGTGCCCAGCTTAGAAGATGCATTATGAGCACTAGTGAGTTGGACCTGTGTTTATAACTAGACCCTCTGACATGCTTATTTCCAAAAAAAATGCATATATAAATCAACAGAAGAGGGAAATAATACTGTAGACAGTCTGTGCTGTTTAGAGAGTTGCTGAACTCGATTTTATTCAAATGTTCAGAGAAAAGAAATTGAAAGAAACAAAAGTGAGTTAGTTGGTGGAAATGTTCTTGGACAATTATAGAAATCAATGACAGCAGAGTGTGATAAAAATCTGTATTTATAGTCTAAGGAAGGACTTCAATAAGAGAATCATCCTACCTCTGAAGTTGATGAGTCCAGAAGGTCTTAAGAGGGAAATAGAATTTTTAGTTGAGAAATATTCTCTATGAAAATCTGATAAACCTTCACCTCTTCTACCTGATTCAAAATTAGTGGCTTTTAGTATCATGCAAAATAGCTGCATTTAAATTTTCACTCAGTTGAATACTATGTTCTCTTTATTCCTTCAGATTTAGAAAGTTAAAATACTATATTTCACTGATGTGTAAGGTCAGTGGTGTTCGTCTGGCAGAATAAATAGCAGATAGATGTGAACTCTCTAGGTGCGCTATAAATGTTAGTCAAATCTCTGTGTAAAGCAATCTTCATAAAACACATTCAGCTTAAATCTGACAGTTGTTGGCCCGGCTGCCGAATATTCTCTTCATTTTCACTGATTAAGTACAGTGAGGAAATCTTTAAAAGTTTAGGCAATTAACCAATTTTATCCTGAAGATATAGTTTATCATCCTTGGTATTACATTTCTTACTCCCTAAAAACGATATACCAAAAACAGAGTTTTTAAAAAATTGGTTGCATCTGTTTAGCTATGCTAAAGTGATTATGAAAACACAAACTGGAATGAGCTACCCCAATAGTATAGATATGTCCATAACAAAACACCCGATGGTTTGGTTTGTTATTCTTTTTGGCTTTTGGTTTATCTATTGAAGGAACTCTTTCTTTTGCAGTTAACAAAGACAGAGAGGGTTTGTGACTTTGTGCAGTGCTTCTTATTTTTTATTATTGAATTCATTCAGTATATTTTTCAAAAGCTATATAAATAATGACACTTGGTGTATTATTTTTTCAGGTGATGCTGACGGGCCCCTGTTAGGGAGATATTGTGGCCCTTCGAAACCTACAGTGCCTCTGGTAATACCTTATCCTCAGGTGTGGATACACTTTGTTACAAATGAAAATGAGGAACATTCAGGATTCCATGTAGAATATCTCTTTACAGGTAAGACTATGATTAAGATCTCATCCTCCAGGGCTGGAGATTTAGCTCAAGTGGTACAAGGCCTATCTTGCAAGCACAAGTGCCTTAGTTTGATTCCTGGTACAAAAAAAAAAGAAAAAAGATCTCAACTCTCTGGCAATGAAATAATAGTTAAACTTTTTATAACCTTTCCCATAACAATATCATAGATGTTTTGTGAAATTTGTTTTAAGGTAGTGATTAGTTTTCTGAGTAATGTCCATGTGATTATTCCCAATTACATTTTAATAGTTTGTTGATAGCTAGAAATTTTCTAATTTTTATACATTTATCTTTATTCTAGGGGTCTTGGTATAGTCTTCCCTTTTTAGTACTTTGACTTTAATTCTCTCTTGGTTTTTCAGTGTGAGAAATCATATTCTGAAAGTTCTTTTTATTTTCAGCCCCTGCCTTTCTTTATTTCATTGGCTAGGGCCGCTATGACTATATTAAAGGGAAAAGATGATGGCTTTCCTGTGAATGTCTGTGACATTTTATTATTTAATATTTTGTTTGCATTTACATTTCAAATACCCCTTTCAGATTAAAGGAAGTCCTTGTACTCTTAATGATAAAATTAAAAAATAGAATAAGATTTTATCCAAGTATTTTTATCCACTTTTGAGATGATCTTATTTGTTTTCTTTTCTTAGTTTAGAAATGTTTTTCTCTTAGTAAATGACTCTTGCATTGCCAGGATAAGCTGTACTTGGTCATGACATATGTTTTATTCGTGTTATTGCGCATTATTTGCTAACATTTCATATTGTCTTTACCTCTGTGACATTTAGAGTTTATCACTGCCCCAAATGTTGAGCACTACTCCTTGCCAATTCCTTGGTTATTAGATATTTTCTAGATCCTTCCAACTAACACATTAGTCCTTTTGGATTTTCCACTTTATGTATGAGGCTCAGTTCCAATCCTTCTCTTTCTACAAGTCCAATGTCACATCTTCTGTTTCTGTCTGGTCACTCAGGCTCCAGCCCCAATGCACATGTCTTGGTTCTTTATTTTCTCAGATTGCCACACTTTCTTTTTGAGAGTGCCCCTCCAAATTTCAGCACTTACAACTGATAGATTTTGGAAAGCCCTCTATTTCCCACTTAGTATAGCTGTGAATCAAAATATTTTGTTTGTAGTTTTATCCAACATTTCTCTGCATGATAACCAAATGGATGATTGAAGGAATGAGGATTTTATTTACTCTCTAAACCTTCCCAGTTTATATTTGTCAGACTGAAAGAAAAGTCAGCCTTCAAGAAGCAGCATTATATGTATTGCAGATAAGATTATTCTAGCTTTATAAATGCACCATCTATTCAGCTTATTTATTCCTGTCATGTGTAATTTGATTCTTGAGTTTGTGCTTATTATCAAATGACAACGTGTTTGATTACAGGACAGAGCATTTCTTTAAGCTTGTTGGTATTTTCATTGGCCAAGTTGTTTTTTCAAGAAAGACAATGTTATTTACTTTGTTTCTACTGCATTTACTGTAATTTATACATTTCTAGTTATTTCTAGTTACGCAGATTACCTGGCTCTCCTTCTGAATGTAGTGTGAGTCTGTCTTTATTATGTGATTCTATTCTGTTATCACTATCTGAGATTCTTGTGTTTATATTATTACACTTAATTTTGCTTTTATTTTATTCATTGACTGCATTTTATATATTGTAGCTCCTCGTTAGTATAGTGGTTAGTATCCCCGCCTGTCATATAAAGTATGATGAATATAAATACAACTTCGTTTATATGGGATTTTTCCTTGTCTTACTTAGAGGTTTACTAATCTGATTTCAGATTGTGGTGGGATACAGACAGGAGAGGCTGGTGTGATCACAAGCCCCAACTATCCCAGCTCTTACAGCAACCTAACCCACTGCTCATGGCTGTTGGAAGCCCCAGAAGGACACACCATCACTGTGAGTTCTTACGAGAGGATAAAAAATAACTATGACTGTCATGGAATTAGAGTCTGCTTAGGAAGCAAAGGACTTGAGCAGGCTTTGATCCTTTAACCAGCTCATTGTTCCTCCCTAAAATTATCTCCCTGGACATCTCACTTGGTACCTACAAGTCTGTGATCACTGAAAAGTGCTGTACTTTTCAGCTTTAGGAGAACCTGTACATAGAAGACAAATCCATGTCCAGGAGAGAGGTGTATTTGTGTTCATGACTTGAGTTGTATTCTAGACCAGGAGACTTCTGGAGTCCACAGAATGACTCCATTACCCGAAAAAAAAAAAAAAAAAAAAAAAAAAGCACCTCTCTAGATTTTCAAGGGAGAAAGAAAATTTTATAAGAGACAGAAACATAAAATGATGTGAATTAACACAAAATAAAAATGTTAAGGATTTTCTCGCTCTCAAGGTACGTAAAGTCATTTGCAGCTCAGAGTATCTCAGTATTTCTTTTTTCTTTGACAGCTTACATTTAGTAACTTTGATATTGAAAGTCACTCATCCTGTGCCTGGGACTCTGTCACTGTCAGGAATGGTGGCTCCCCCGAGTCACCCATTATAGGACGATACTGTGGAACTTCAAACCCCAGTACAATCCAGTCTGGTTCCAACCAGCTCACAGTGATGTTTAACTCAGATGAGTCAATACAAAATGGCGGATTTTATGCTACATGGAGCACTCAAACTTTAGGTAAATAAAACTTTCTCGGCACTTGTACTTTTCAATGAGATAGTTTCTAATCTAAATACACTAATTCCTTGAATTATGAAAGAAATTGGTTCCAGAACTCCAGCAAACAAAGATGTACTAATACTCAAATTCCTTGTATAAAGTGGCATAGTGTTTATACATAACCTATGAGCATTCTCATGCGTATTATACCACACCTAGCTTACTTATAACTCCTAATGATGTTAGATAGTTATTATGCTATGTTGTTTATTGAATAAAGGCAAGGAAAAATACTCTGTACTTCTTCAGTGATGCAGATATTTTTAGATATTCATGACCTGTTGTTGGTTGAATCTCTGGATAGAGAACTCTGGGTATGGAAGACCAACCATACATACGTGTTGCACCCACTCTGTTGGACTTAAGGCTGACCATTTATACTTGTCATTTCATGTAGCGACTGTAGAAAGATAACATAACGTCGACATCTACCTCCTGTGTGGTTTGCATGGACAGAAACTGAGAATTCCGTGGATTTGCTTAAACCATAGCAGATGTGGGTAATCAGGATTTCAATATAAGCCAGTTGAACCTGGATACTTTGGCATTATCACTCCCTGATCCAGTCTCCATGGAATAACCAGAGAATCTCAAGTAATACGGACAGGTGTTGAAATCATTTAAAATACAGACCATGTAAAATGGTTGGAGCTTAGAGAGATAAGGGCAGAAGAAAAAGTAGTCTGTATCAGGAAGTGTCACAGTTTCTTTGTTATTCTCTGAACAAGGAAGAGCTGCTAAAGAGTTTTATGATTTATGGCAAATGCTATGTCTCATAAGTATTGAGACAAAATCTAACAGATTTGAGAGGTTTTTTGCCTGTATAATATAAACCTTTTGAAAATTCTCAAAATGTAAGAACTCATAACAGATATTTTATTTAGGGTTTTAGTAAGTCCTTAGTACTTCACAGAACAGTTCCTTCTCAGAGAGTACAAGTTATCGTGCAGAGCTTTCTATGATGAGTCCAACTTTTGGTTGAACCACTGACTTCTGTTGGAGTCATAAATGAGCATCAGAGGAACAAATAGTTTCGAGTGAGATGAATAAAAGCAAAGGATACAGAAATTGCCCTTTCCTTTCACTTCATTCGATGTCATGGTCATATTTTTCTTTTTCAATTTAAGAGTATAAAAATAATTCTAGATTCTTCTTTCTTTAAATTCCTGTAATTCATTTTTATCCACCAGTCAATTTCAATGTGAATGACTACGATCATTTCATGGGAGAAACTTTCCTCAGTTCAAAATTACTTTTGCTAGACCAGTACATCAGAGTGAAATTACAAATGAATATAGAGGTGGATTCTCACGTGTCAGTGGCATAAAATACCGAATTTGTTCTTCCTTTCTACCCAAATGGCACAAACTGAAAGGAAGAGAGAAACATTGTCTTTGTTTGGAGACAGCATAGAGGTCTCTGCTCTGTGGTGACAAAGTCAGCACTGGCCTAACAAACCAGGAGCAGCTACAGTGTCCTCTTGGTCCAAGGTACCTTCTAGTTATTGAGAATTCTTGCTGCGAACCTGCCCTGAAGATGAGCCATGCATAAGGAATGGTGAGCTCCGCGCTCACGCTGAGAAGTGTGTCTTCTCCAGCAGGCTCAGGTTTCCAGAACTGTTATTTTTCTTGCAGATTGATGACTTTCTCCATGAAAATTTTTCAGGGTGCGGTGGAATACTTCATTCCGATAATGGTACACTCCGATCGCCTCACTGGCCACAGAATTTCCCTGAAAATAGCAGATGTTCCTGGACAGTCATAACTCAAGAAAGCAAACACTTCGAGATCAACTTTGACAGCAACTTCCGAATCCCCAGCGGCAGTGCGCAGTGTCAGAACAGCTTCGTGAAGGTCAGTGCGCTTGTTTATTCAACTGGAGCCGAACTAGCTTTGGGAACATAAACATTTAGGCTACAGAAGGCTCAGTCATTTCTCAGTGTGAGCAAAGGAAAGTCTTGCTGCTCACATTTCTGGGATGCACAAGCGAGAAACCTAGCGGGCAGAAGTTAAAAGTGTGAAGGACATCACATAGGTCACACTGCAGGTTTTCATTTGCTAGTATCTGGAAGTGGTGACTCTGTTGAGGAGACTTTTCTTGACTCTATCAAATGCTCCTGAGCATTAATGGTTCTTTCTGTGAAAACTAAAGAGAGGAGGTTTCCTTCCTCCTTTCCTGTTTCCTCCCTCCCTCCCTTCCTTCCTTCTTTCTTTCTTTTTCTAACATATTCCAAACACAAATGCTTTTACAAACTTAGTTTTTTCTGCAAAGTTTATTTTTAAAAAAATAGGAAAAGAAATAGGTTCTGCCCACCAAGTTCGAGCCAAGTGACAGTAGGAAAAGCAGGGCACCCTCCTCTGGCGTGAGGGTGGGTCACTGTCAAGAGAACACAATGGTCTCCTAGGCGACCTCTCACATGTGCTGGACAAGTGACGGAGACTGGATAAGTGGCTAACGCAGTCTCCGCCTTGGGCCTTACCAGTCCACGGGCTGAAAAGACCATGGGAGGCCCACATGACAGGACTGAAGGGGCCAGTCAGCAAGGTGCCCGTTTCCGAGCTCAGAGGTCCTGCTCACAGGCTCTTTTGCTTCCTGCTGACACAGCAGTGAGATAGCGTTATGAATTCACTTCCCCTGCGCTCCTGGGCATCTTAATATATATCCCTGTGAGCCATGTCTGTGCCTTTTAGTGGGAAGAAGATGGACCCTAAAGTCATGGGATCCTGGAATCCATTCTGTCGTGGTTAACACCTGTGTGTTCTTTTATGAGCTAAATAGACATTTAAGCTTCCTATTATTCGAGCATACAATGAAGAGATGGACTCCTACTTTAGTTGTGCTGTTTTAAGCATTAGGGGGAAGACGATAGCATGACGTAATCCTAGTACTGAACACCACCTACTGAGCGGAAATGGCTCTTTTGTTAACGTTATTATTATTTCATATCAGCTTTCATATTATGTTTTATGTCTTATCGATCCATGCTTCCTGTTTAAATGAAAATCCAATACTATATAAATTATGCACACGATAAAACACATTTAACGTAGACTTCTTTAATTACTTTTTCCATGAAATAAGGAAACTCTCTTCTAAGTAACGAGTCAATATCAAGTGCACAGATTTAACTAAATCTTTTCACCTCATTCACATACAACTTGAAGCTGAAAAATGATTTGGGCTGGTTCTTCCTCTCGAAGAAGAGAAGAACCTCTGAGCACCGCAGCCCATGAGATCATTCGCAAACCTTACTAAAAATAAGGGCTAGGGAAATTTCCTTTTCCTCCCCCCGGACCTGAGAATCCTGCCTCTGCCAACAGATACTAGACTGGTGAGAGGAGCTGATCAACAAGCAGCCCTGTGTGGGAGCCCTTTACTTTGGAGCTCAAGACTTTCTTTCCCCCAGGACACTGGAGCTGGGCAGAATGGAAAAGGGCCAAGAAGCTTTTCCATCCCCAGGAGCCAGAGATGCTCCTTCCCTGCCCAAAGACAGGAGTGGCCAGATATCCCTGGTACATGCCCTCTCTGCAACTGAGAAATACACAGAGGCCTACCAGGCGAAGCACCCTCTGTCCCATCAGGTTGCAAGAGCTACCAAGAGCTACCAACAGCCCCAGTAGCATCATATAAACCAAGCAGTCCAAAATTACACCACAGAGATTCTAAAACTTAAATAGCCTTTGGTACCACAGCCCAAGACAAAATGCAAGCTCACATACAAAACATAAACAGGATGATTGCCTGCTAAAATAAAAGATTTAAATAGGACCCAGAGTCTCCTAACATCATAAACAAAATATTCAGGATACAATAAAAAGAAACCATCAGAACAGGAACAAAGACCATCACTATTTAAGTGAAAAAAACACAATCAAGCTAGGCTAACACTGAGATAACTCAATTGTTAGAACTACATGACAAAGATGTTGACGTAGCTATCATAAAAAATGCTCCAACTCTCACTCACAAGTTTTCTGGAAACAAATAAAAATATGAAATCTCAATTAAGAAATAGGAGTTACAGTGAAAGACTAGACCTGAAAAATAATATAAACAGTGTTTTGGATAAATTCAGATGAGAGAGAAAAGAATTAATGACCTTGAGGGTGGGCCAATAGAGTTCACTCTCTCTGAACAATCAAGACAAACTTGACTATAGAAAAAGAAACAAAGCCTTAAGACCCAAGAAGTGTAACAGAAAGCCTAACACTCATGTTACTCCGGTGCCACAAGGAGAGAAGACAATGCGATTGAAAGAGTAGCCAGGGAAACAAGGAAGCATTCAAACAGAGGAAGGCTCATCTAAAAACTTTGTATCTGGAAAATTATGCTTCATGAATAAGGCAAAAATGAAATACTGTCATTTAAAGGGAAACTAAAAGGAGATTACCACTAGAGGACTAGTATTACAGATTTGCTCATGGGAGCTTTTAAAGCAAAATGAAATGATACAAGAAGTGATCTTGAAATATTCAGAAGGAAAAAGGAGTATATGTAAAAAGCAGAAATATGTGCATACAATAGTACTGTCTGTAGTTTTATGAGTAATATTTAATAAAAACAAAAACCGAAAAATATAGTACACTCTGATGTTCCAGAAAATGAATAAATCAGTAAAGTAAAAGAACTTACGTCGATCTTGAGCTTCCACATTTAAAGTGCTACAATGTGGATGCTCATATACCACTATAATGCTTTATATTTACACCCAGAATGATGACAACTACCAAAATTATAGGTAGAGGTAAGCCCAAAACCACTCTACCTCAATCAAAATGGCATCCCCCAAGAAGTTCAAAAAGAGAAACAGAGAAACAGGAAGCAGTAACAGTAAATAGAAAGCAAACAATGAAATGGCATACATAGCACAAGTATATATCAATAGTTTGATTATAAATAATTTAATTCCTCCAATCAAAATACAGGGATGAATGAAGACAAATATGACCCAAATGATAATAAGAATCACTTCAAATTCAAACATATGGCTTAAAAGTTACAGATTCAAAAAGGTATATTATACAAATATTGATCCAAGAAAGAAAGAATGGCTAAATACTACCTGATAAAGTAGAATTCAGAGTATGGAAAATTACTACTGTATCAAAAGAGTGATCTTAGGTAATGACAAAAGGATCAATCCACCAGATGACAAAATGATTCCATATATGTATGCATCAAACAGCAGAGCTACAAAATACATGAGGCAATACTTGACAGAGCCATGAGGAGAAATAGATAAATCTTCAGTTACAGTTGAGAATTTCAACACTTTTGGCAATTGATAGAACAAGTAGAAGGATAATTAGCAAGGATGTAGAACTCTATAAAACCATCCACCAATAGTATATAAATGATAACTACAAAATAAACTACAATGACAGCAGAACACACATTTTTTGGTATGCCTGGAACATAGCAAGGTAGATTATATACAAGACATTAAAACACCTTGGCAAGTTAAAGCATTGAAATGCAGAGTATTCTCTTAGACCATATCAAAAACAAGCTAAAAAGCAATAACAGAAATAGAATTTTGCCAAGGCTGAGCTGATCTGCGGAGAACTGACCTGGAATGGATAGCAGTAGTCAGCTGAAACAGCTAGCCCAAATAAATGTTACAGACAGGCCTGTAGTCACCTCTCATAGTGTTGTAGGCAAGAGACTTAATGAGCAAAAGTGCTCTCTTGCCCACATATATTCTTCTCCATGGAATAGCACCTGAGAAAGATCAAGTAGATCAGTGGAGATGTAGAGATTGTCTCATGTTCAGAGAGCCCCAAACAGAAATTAAAGAAGTTCTCAGTACTGATTCAAGATGGAGAAGAATGTTTTCTAGAGGTCGTTGCAGATGTGCTGGAGAGCCCAGGAGAGCAAACCTCAGGAAAAGAGATCCCCAAGGCAAAGTACTCAGGCTGGGACTGAAGATACTCATGAAAATGTAGCCAGCAACAGGGCCAGAGTCCTTACTGCACCTCCTTCAGAGACCGCAGTGTATTGATCACACTGAATTCCGTCTAAGGAGGACCCACCAGAAGCCTGTCAAGCAAAACCTATGGTTGCCTGTGGAAAGCCTGAGCATTCATGCATAGGTTTTGTCAGGGAAATGAACTCAACTGTGTAAATGCATAGATGTTAAACAAATAATGCATAAATCAAAAGAGACATGCGAAAGAAAATTTTAAAACACACAGAATAAAGATGAAATGAAGACCTATCAAAATATACAGGTTGTAGCTAAAGCTGTGATAAAAGGGAAGTTTATAGCACTAAAGAGAAATAAAATCTGAAATCATTCATAAAATTGTTACATCAAGTAGAGTAAAATAAGACTGAAGCCAGCAGAAGTAAAGAAATAATACAGATAAAAACAGAAATTAATGATCCTGAAAATAGAAAATCCATAGGGAAAAAAAACCAAGAAAAATGAAAGATGACTTTGAAAGAATTGATAGCAACATTGATAAAAATAAAATGTGAGAACATAGAATCGCCAATATAAAATAGAATGAAATAAGTGGTATCATTAAAATCTTACAGCTCCTGGAAAGATGATTAGAGAATACTATGAACAATTTTACATTCATAAACTACTCTGGATCAATGGGCCAATTCTTTGAAACCACTACCCTTGCAAACTCTCATAAACTTGGTGGCTTTAAACAACAGGAATTTATTTTCCAATAATACCAAAGGATTATACATGGTGTCAGCTCCTTCCAAAGATTCTGCGAAGCGTGTTATTTCTCCCCTCTTTAAACTCTGGTGACTCCAACCATCCTGACCACTGGTCACATTGTTCTTGTCTCTTTCTCAGTGTTCACAGCGTCGCCTTCTCCTATCTGTGTGTCTTTCATCTGTGCCGCTATAAGCACTCTTGTATTTAGGCCTCATCTAGATAATGCATGCTGATTTCCTCACGTCAGGGTCTTTAATTAGATCACATGCAAATACACCTTTTCCAAATAGGGTAATGGTCATAGAATCTGGGGATTTAGATATAGACATACCTTTCAGAAACCATTGTTGAGCCGACTATAACCATAAGCTATCAAAATTCTACCATATGAACTAGATGGTCAGAGTAGTCCTGTGACTATTAAACAATTGAATTGCAATTGAAAAGAAATTTCCAGAGATGAGGTTGCTAGAAAGATTCTTTCAATTAAAAAATTCATACCAGCTTTAGTTTCTTTTAGAAAATAGACATTTCCCCATTTATTTTGTGAGAATTACTCGGAGACCAAAACCAGATAAAAACAGTTTACAAAAACCCAGAATAATTACAGACTTCATCTGATGAACTTAGATGCAAAGATTCTTAATTTTTCATGTGATCTAAATCTGAGACATATAAAGATATTTATACACCATGAGGAAGTGGGGTTTACTTCAAATGGGCCTGTTGATCCAACCCTGGAAAATCAACTGGTGTATTGGATCATACTGGCATGCTAAAGAAAAAAGGTATATAATCATATATTGGTATAGGAAAAACTTCATAGAATCAGGCATCAATTGATAAGAAAAACTCTCAGAAATGTAGGAATAGATAGGAATTACTCAAATTGCTAAAAATTGCCATAAAACTCCTATAGTTATCCTCATATTCAATGTTGAAAGGAAAAATGCTTTTCCTGTGAAATTGGTAAAAGTTATGATGTTCATTTTCACCACTTGTGTTCAGTATAATACTGAACGTTCTAGATATTACAATGAAGGGAGCAAATTAAATATAAGACATACTAGTTGGTCAAAAATAAAACTCAAACTAGATGGTGCAGATGATGTTCACTGTCTTTGAAGAAGACATTTATGTATTTAAAATGCCCATAGTTTAGAAATGGAGAGACAGAGCTCAGAGATGAGTGTGTGGTAATAAACTGTGCATGGTCATGAAAGGATAACTCTAGGTATCCCCCTGCGGTTGGAACAGTATCCTGAATGCAGTTGTGTACACCTTGTATGTAACTTAATACATACATGCAGTGCAAGCAAAACCAGGAAACTGGTGAAATGGTGGATTGCATCTATGTCAATGAGCTGATCATGTATAGTTTTGAAAGATGTCAATAACCTAGTTGTGCGAGTCAAAGAAACTATATGCAGTGATTTATCTGTGTTATACTTCACAACTACATGTGAATCTGTAATTCTATAAATAAACATTTGTTGTCTAAAGTAATTTATATGTGGAATAAAATATAACTTGCAGTAAGACTGAATTGTATAAAGCTCTAACAAGAGACAGAGAGTTTTTGACCTGCTGAAACTTAGTGAAATTTTATAGATTCAGTACATGTGGGTAAATCCTGGGTCATGGAGTCAGTGAGATGAGTTCTAGACTGACAGGGAGGCACTGAGTCCTTGATAACTGTTTACTGTCTTCAGCACTATCCTGAAGAAGTGTGTATTCTCAGGTCAAGAGGCACAGATGCCAGAGTCATAATTAGTGCCTACAGAAAAGTCTAACCACTTGAGCATGTTCGAAGTTGTGCATTAAACAACTTGAGGTTCTTTTTTTTGAAAAAAATGTAGTTCTTACTTTACCTCTTTTTTTTTTTTTAACTTTTAAATCTTTATTGGTACATTACATATATACATCATGATTGCACTCCATAATGGGGATTTGTACCAGTATAAGACACAACTTAATTCTCATTTTTTCCCATAGCCCTACTCACCCTACCGCCCCTCATATACATAAAATTTGCTTCCTTACTTTTTTGTTACAATCTCATCATTTTTCCCCCTTCACCCTATTTTACATTGAGCATTTTCTATTTCACAATATATAACATGCAATTCTAGGACTCATTTACATCTTTATTTTCTCATACCAGAGAAAAAATATGATATGTACCTATCTGTGCCCTATTTATTTCACTTATGAGGATGTCCTCAAGGTATGTCCATTTAAGTAGAAATGATTCAAACTTATCATTTTTTATGGCAGAGTAATACTCCATTCTGTAGAAGAACCACAGCTTTTTTATCCAGTTTCCAGTTGATGGACATTTGGGTTGTTTCCAAGATGAAGCAATCACAAATTGGGCTGCTATAAACATGGGTGCACATATGTTACTGTGATATGAGTCTTTTAATTCTTGTGTGTATATACCTAGCAGGGCAATGGCCAGGTCAAATGGGACCTCCAATCCTAGCTTTTTGAGAATTCTCCAAACTGATCTCCACAGGGGTTGTACGAGTCTACAGTCCCACCAACAGTGGAGAAGGGTTCCTTCTCCGCAGCCTCACCAACATTTGCCGTTGGCTGAATCTGAAATGGCAGCCATTCTGTGTGGAGTGAGATGAAAACTCAATGTTGTTTTCATCTGCATCTCTTGAATGACAAATGATGTTGAGCATTTCTTCATATGCTTCTTAGCTGCTCTTACTTCTTCCTCTGAAAAATATATGCTTATTTCAGATGCCCATTTTTGAATTGGGTCATTAAATTTGGGTGGGCTGATTTTTTTGAGCTCTTTATATATTCTAGATAGTAAGCCTTTGTCTGTGGAACAGCTGGTAAAGGTTTTTTCCCACATTGTTTGTTGCCTTTTTGCTCTGTTGGTGGTTTCCTTTGCTGTTCAGAAGCTTTTTAAAAGAATGAGGTCCCATTTGCTGATTTCTTCAGCCAATTCCTGTGCTATAGAAGTTTTGTTCATGAAGTCTTTCTCTAAGCCAACGTCTTTGAGAGTTTTACCTAACCTGTTTTGCAGTAGGTTTAGGTGTCTGTTTTAATATTT
>PVIR01011757.1:0-40374 GCA_004026965.1 Petromus typicus
AGTCAAAGATGTAAAGAGTTAAGGAACAAGAATCCAACCAATCTGATTCTAAAATGATGCTTTAATAAACCAATTTTCCTGTTCATTCTCAAGAACAAGAACAGTCCTTTACAGCTAAGCTGTATAAAATATGTGAGTATATTTGATCCTCATAACTCTTTGGGATCTACTAGGTGGTGTTACACAATCTTACAAATAAGGAAACTCAGGGAGGTTTAAGTGACTTACCCAAGGTTACATGGCTGTTAAATGGCAGAGCCAGTGTCTTTCAACCAATTCCTGAAATTAATACAGTCCCTTGGATCAATCTTCAAAATCCAGCTGTGGCCAAGAACGAAAGTATACAGTATCAAACATTTCTCTTTCTGGGTGAAACAAAGTAATGATTCATTTGGGCAGTGAAAAACTTTCCAATACTTCGTATCAAAAAGAAATTCAAAAGACTCTTCAGACAATGTAACTGTGTAATACAAACATATAATTTATCAAGTAGACCTGAGGATTTTGAAGAATTTAGGAAAAAATAACTAGAAACTTCTAGTAACTATATTTCCTTTTACCTTAAAATGTATGTAACTGGCTCAATATACTATGGGTTTTACTGAAAATTTCTGAGTACGGAACAGTAAATTACATATTGCTATTTTAATCTTAATAAAAATACAATCTGAAGAGTGAGTATGCAGATTTTACAAGCACAGTGGGCAGAATAGCAGCAAGAAAGGATATGACAGTGGCTTGACCTATATATCCCTAACGCAGTTTCCTGCCCTGGTCCTACACTTCTTTGCTACATTTCTTATACTAGCCAAGAGTCTAACAGATTAAAGGGATGTTTATTCTTTGTACCTAGAAAACAACTTAACTTATCCATCACGGGTTAAGTGAAACAGTCTACTGGCAAGGCTAAAAGCAAGTCATTGGGCCTCCTCTGAAGTTAATTTTCAACCAGTTACTGCAGTAAAGAAACGAAGGGCCAGACTTTCTCTTTTAATCAATAGAAAGTAGAGTACTTTAGAAAGTACAAACTCAAGGTGGTGATAAACCCAGTAATTGCTGATAAGAGCAATGCAAATTACTGATAGCAATTACAGCCCACAGTAGAATTTGAAAGGCCGACCACCTGCAGGTTTGCTAAGGTTGCCTCCACCTAATCATCCAGGCCTTCCCACTCAAACCATTCCTTCGAGACACTCTTACTGGCCGTGATCCCTGGCAAGATCCTTCCATTAGAGAGGCTGGTGAAGTGTGAGAGACCACGACTGCTTTTCTGTACCAGCTTCTTCTACACCAGTTACTAAAGGGCCGAGGTGATGGGCATTAAGAAATCAAGAAGTGGGCAGTGAACACTGTTGTTAGGTCCATCTTGACTGGCCTGAGCGATTCACATCTGCAGACGGGAGGGAAGCTATGCTTTTGGCCGGCCTGCTTGGAGAGACCAGAGCGGTGACAGTGTGTGGGGAGCGGCAGGTTCCCCCGCCCCTCAGCTGCTTGGCAAGCCCGCGGTCTCCACAGCCCTGCCCTGAAAGGCACAGCGGATAGAAACGGGATATGGAACTTGGGGCGTGTGCCGAGCACCGGGCGGGTGTCCACCGTCTGAGGAGGAACCGGGACGCCGGTTGAGGCCTGAGGGAAGGATGCACATGGCCGGCGGCGGCGCTCACGGCGAAAGGAGGGGCGGCCCGGGGACGCCGTACCTGCGTTCGGGCGGCGGCTGCTGCTTCCGCTAGCCTCTTTTGGCCGGCCAGGACCCTGCAGTGCTTTCGCCCTCGTCCTTGCCCACCTGTCTCCCGGATCCTTCCCCTCTTTAACCCCCGATTTCCCCCTCCTCAGCCGCAGCTCCAAGATGGCGGAGCATGGAACAGATCACGTGAGCCGCAGGCAGGTCAGGTGACCCGAGTGGCAGCCGGCAGGGGCGGGGCAATTGCCTGGACACACCCACAGACCTCCAGGACAGCTGGGGCGGAGCTGGGGCGAGGGAAAAATTGTGTCTGAACTGCTGCAGTCTCTAACCCTGCCGGGGTCTGTCCTAGTTCCGGCCTTGCGGCCAGGGTACAAGGTTTCCCTGTCCTGGGTCGTCTAGGTCTAGAAGCCAGTGATTGTTCCCTTCCGATTCTCTCCCCGTCCCTCAAATCCAATGTGGGCTAACTCGTTCACCCCGGCGTCCTCCTAATCTGCTTTCAGTAATGATCATTCAGCTTCTTGTCATTCCTGCGTGGGTTGATGTAGTTTCTTCTGATTGGGCTACACTTTTTGAGATGTTCTTGGTTAAAATGTAGCTGTCCTAGCTAAACTCATTGTTTTAATTCATAGCGACTCTGGAAAAATATTTTAGCTTGACCCAGTAACACAAAACCTCAGTCATCCTAGTGCAGTCGTATTTGTTCATTGGAGCCAAGCAGTTGTATTTGGGTTTCCCGCTAACTTGGTGATGTGGAAAACAAGTGAAGAATTCTATCTACCCAGCTTCGCGAGGAGTCCTGGGCAGTTTTGGTGAATTAGGAGCTACACAGCGTGGTACTTGGGTTAAATTTAGTATCTGAGTGGAAGACAGGAGGAAGGAAGGAAAACAAGATTCTGATCATAGCAGTGGGCTGACTTGTTTGGAGAGATTATCTTTTGTATCTGTCTCATATTTTTTAAGGTCTTTACAAGGGGTTGGGCTGTGGGCTTTTAATTCGATGATCCAGGGATATACGAAATAGTAAGGTTGTCACTATTGAGGCAGCGCTGTCATTTTACCTACATATCTCAGGATATACAGCTGATTCGCATAAATTTGGGTGTTGAGAAATCAACAAATTTGAGATTCTGCTGTTCTTTACCAGTTGGACCAAATGGCTGAGAAGAAATAAAAACAGGACCAATAATTATTTTCAATAAAAGATAAGAAATAGAGCAGAAGATTAGCATGTTTAGACTGAAGAAAAAGAAAAAAAAAAAACTAAACCAAGTACAACCAGAAATACAGGAGATTGAAAGTTAAAAACAAACAATGAATATGAAAAGTTCTTTCCTTCCCTTAGGCTATTGGCAAAAACAAGTCTAGTTAATAATTACCTGAAGAGAAGCTTTTCTTGAATAATGTCTTAACTAATATTCATGAATCTAAAAGTAGCCACAACAGAAATCAGAAATTTATCTGGTCAAAGGAGAGAGCATTCAGAGTAGGTGCTTGCCTGGCATGTAACAGGCCTTGACCTGGCTCTCTTGAACAATAATGAATAATAATAATGATAATGTAGAGAAAATATAATTCAGATAAATCAAGAGAATTTTAAAACATGAAAAAAGTAAGCATATCTTTGATATTCCTATACTGACCAGTTATTTTGTTTCTCTGCCCACATGGTTAGATGGAGCTTCTTTGTCCTCCTGTGGCTCATGGGTGTGGCTTGTGACTGCTGTACAGTAATGAACTATGTCTGTGTAGACGAGGAAGTCATCGGCCCCACACTGGAGCTTTTATTGCCAGTGTGTTGCTAGTACTCTTCCCTTGCGTTGATAACTGCCATGTTGAGAAGAGCGGCCATCCAGTGTTAGAGTGACTGAGGGACTGAACCCTTAGGTGGTCTACAATAGATCTGTCTGGCTGACAAGTCCGTGAGTCTTTGGAGCTGTTTGGTACAGCAAGATATCATTGCTACTGTTAACACTCTTTCTTACGGGAATTGTAGTATAGTACCAATCAGCGTAAATGTTATAGGCAGAAAAGAAGAAAGGGAAGAATTAGGAGAGAAGGCAGAAAGTGTAAGATATACGATCTCCAAAAAACAAGACAACTCAAAAATGACTTTGAAACAAATATCTTAGTATTTTTCCTGAAAACAGACTCTCCAGAAAAATCACAGAAACATTTTATAGTCGCAGGGATGCAAAGTCATTCAGGTGGAAAACCTGAACTTGTGCACATCTCATCTTAACTCTGCTCGGCCCCTTCCACCTGCCACAGAATGTTATTTATCATGATTTAATTAACTAATCATAGTAAGATTTAGTGTTACAGATAGGAAACTTGCTTACTCCATTATCTAGCACTTTTTTGGTGGAATCTGATTCTCTTTCTAGATGAGAGATGACCTAGATAACTAAACCCTGTCTCTCCACACCTCATTATTGTACTTTAGGGTCATTAATTAGTTGATAAAGGTTTCACTTCTTTTTCAGATATCATGGATCTGTATCTCCTAAAGTGGCCAGGGACTCTGATAATACATAGTGCTTTCCAACTTGAACCAAGATGCTGTTTAAATTTTAGCAACTTTTAGGATAGTATAATAAGTTGTAGCTAGAAATGCAGTGAGTCACAGTTGAAACTTGAACAAGGCATTTATTTCCAGCTGTGATACTTGGGAAAGACACCTTGTCTGTAGTAAGCTTAGACTTGATTTTTTTTTTTTTGAAGGAAGTCTTTGGTGCAGCATAGAAAATTGGACAAGATATGTGGCCTGCTTTTTTAAAGTATAATTTTTATCATGACCTGTAGGAAGTATTCTGCCTCAAAAAAAGGAGAGACTAAGGAAGAGTGAAAGGAGGTGGGAGGGCTAAAAGGAAAAAGGCCACAGTAATGCGAACTGAGAGGATAAACTGAAAAATTATTGCATACTTTGCAAGTTAGCTCCCATAGACCTGTGAGCAGGTGGATCTGCCTTTCCAACCTTTTTCACCTCACTTATAAAACAAGAAAGTCAGTGTATACTTTTTTTTGAGCTTCATATGTCTGGTAGGTAGAAATATGGAGTTTAATTATAGGAGCCCTCCAGGCTGGAAATGGATTTCATCATTAAGAATAATGGCAAGACTTGATTTTACTAATGAATGAGAAGACTGCTTGATGTGAGTCAGAAGGAATGTAAGATTAAAAGACATGACATATTATTATATATACAGCTGTCAGTAATAAATTAACATTAGCTCTGGATTCTGTACACTTTGGATCTTGAGTATATACCTAGAAATACTTCATAATTATAGCTCAGATCTCCAGAATCTTCAAATTATCCATCTGTCATTTATTCTCTGCTGTAAACCACAGACCTATGTTATCTCAGCAGCACAGAGACATGTAGAATCCTTGACTGTTGTCTGCGACAAAGGCTAAGAGGAGCGAGAGCAGGAAGCCTGAGTGTGAGAAGCAGGGTTTGCTCTAGCAGACACGTTTCTTGCCTATGCCTGGATCTGACGTGCTACCGGTTTTGAAAAGCCCCTTCTCAGAGCTCAGGCAGTCACAGGGCTTCCAGCAGCCTTGCTGTCCAGGCCATGATGGAACCAGTCAAGAGTTCCAGGGCTGCGATTCTGTGGGGACCTGCATCCAAGGTTGTGAGTCAGTGATGGTGACATCTAGTGGCCTGTCTGGAATGTGCAGTCAAGCCACTGAGCTAGAAGTGGGAGGTTTTGCCTGGTCTTGCTGACTTTAGGTCTCTGAATCAGTCAAAGAGTTTGGCTTCTGGCAGAGATTCCCTGAACACATGTTGATTTATGGTTGGGATCCAGGAACCCCAGGGCAGGCTGGGAGTGGAGGTGAAGAGGGGGCTGCTTTGGAGGACAACACGATGCTCTTTTCAGTCTGGTCTGCATATGCCACTGGTTTGTGCTGCAGCAAAACAGGGCTCAGCCAGGCTGCGTGGTGGGGCAGGGAGCTTGCCTCTGCCAGACTGTCTCTGTGCTTCAACGCGGACTAGTTATTGGAGCTCTCAAGCAATTTTCAGTCGTCTTGGCCAATAAAGCCAGTCTCTTCTCTACAAAGCGAAATAAAAATGAGATTTCAAGCCCTCCAAAAGGCTCTCTTCTCCTCTCACTTTATCTGCCCAGGAGCCAATGAGTAGCTCAGCTGAGTTGGGTGGTGGCTATTTGCTATTCTCCAATCCCCACTGACAGGTAATACCACCTGCTTCTGAACAAGACAATCCAATTGTAATAGGATACTGGAAAGTATGTCCCAGAGAAGAAGCGTTTTCCTTAGAGTTGTGATCTTTATTGATGAAAGGAGCAGTGGAAGGAAATGAAAAGAAGGAGAAGAAGATGAAGAAAAACACTAAGAGGAGAAGTAGCTGCTAATCAAACCAAGAAGGCCTAGCTAAGGAGTAATTGTGGCTTAAAAATCCGTCATTTGTTATTTTGACAGCTCCTCTGGAGGTGACAGGCTAGGAGGGGCAGCCAGCATCATCATCAGCTGGCCTGGAGTTCCACTTCTTGCTTCCTGAAGAGGTCAGTGATAACAAGATATAGCCAACAATATTTCTTGGATAACAAGAAATAGCCAACCATCTGCTTTCTAAGATCTTCCAGCTGCGAATTCCTCATATGCTATGGAAAACCAAGCATAGGAAGCATTGGATAGAACTTGACATTTCAATGAAAGAGGGGACATGAATCAGAAAGGGAAGGGGAAGTGCATGTAATACTCAGAGAGAGTCTTTGCCATAATTAGCTCAGAAGCCTGAGTTAAGCTTCAGAAAACATCAGTGTGGTATGTGGAAGAAAATTGTCTTAGTTACTTTTCTCATGGCTGAGACAAAATACCTGACACCTAAAGTTAACGAAGGAAAGGTTTCTTTCTGCTCATAGAAACCTGTAGAGGATTCAGTCTGAAATCAACTGGCACCAAAACAGTGGCAGAGTAGAGGGGCACCATGGTGAGGAAAGAGTTCACGTGAGGAAGAGGGCATCAAAGCAGAAGGCAACAAGTTGTGAAATAGCAAAGCAGTACGTGTCAAGCAATGAGTGAGTGGCAGCAAAGCTATTTGCAAGGACCCTCTTTCTGTCCCTCATAGACTATTCAGACTGTTAGCCTTGGGGTGAATAGCACTCACACCCAGGGTGAGGCACCTGTAATTCTATCCAGAACTATGCCGTACCAATCAGTGAATTAATTTAGTAATCACACATCCTTGATCCCAGCATCATGCTCTTTATCCCAGAATCACACATTCTAGATCCAACCACCTCCCCAAAACCCCGTCTATGACCACATGAGGCTTTGGAGGGGGCATCTAGATACAACCCAGAAGAAAAATGGACCAACATGAATGCAGGTGTGCAGTTGGGACACAGTATATGTATCTGGATGTAGAGACTCCTCTGTCTTGCAGTGGGGTGGGGGACAGGCAAAGCTATAGCAGAAAGGCATGTTAGTGCTGGGGTGAGACCAGGTATAAGCTGCTACTAGGCACCTGTTGAGGACCTTGCTGATGGAGGGCCTCATGCTAGAAGCTCTTTTTGTGTTGTTTTACATATCTTTGTGTATTTAGCTCCATAGTCTTTAATTACGTGTGCTTTAATTGCCTCAGTATCTGTCCTCCCTGGTGAGAATGTGCTCCCTGTGGGTGCTGGGTGTCAGTCTTGTTCATTGTTATTTCTCTTGCCTAGGACAGGGCCAGGAATGTCATTGCATTTAATAAATACTCAGTGATTGAATAAAAAAGTGGTTTCATTTAGCATACAATCTCTTACACATGGACTTAATTGGAGGAGCTACCCCAAAGCAGTGTTTTGGGAAGGTAGGACATCACATGGAAGACTGGGGGACTGGAGAGAGAATAAAAATGATGTATCAGTCGGTACTCATTAGAGAAACAGATTTAATATAGGATCATCTATCTATCTATCTATCTATCTATCTATCTATCTATCTATCTGTTATCTATTTGACTATCTGGATTTATAATGTAGGCTTACAGCGGCCACCTGAAGAGTCAAGTATGGACGAGTGCAAAAGGGCTACTCACTAGCAATCTGAAGGTCATAAGTCCAAGGTCTGGAGCTCACTGTAGAGTCCTGTGCGAGTTTGTATCTAGAAGCTGAAGAGTCTACACTTTAATGCTGAAGAGTCTGTGTTAGGAGCCAGGAAACTGGAGCTCCTCCTAGGAAACAGAAGCAAAGCTTCCTTCTTTTCCTTTTTATTCTGTTCAAGCTACAAGCCCATTGGTTGGTGCCACTCACACACAGGGTGGGTTTCATATCTTCAGGAAGTCCATTCATGCACACCCAGGAGTATGCTCACCCAATCAGCTGCACCTCTTTTATTCAAGCTGACAAGTTAACTACCACCAATGGCATCCAGTTAGGTCGCTGGGAGCTGGTTTCTGGGAAAGCCTAAGAATCCAGCATGTGGACTAGGTTTCACTCACAGCCTCAGAACCAGCTGGTACTCCCTTGCTGTGTAACCTACGGTAACTGTCCTTTATATAAGCATCGATTTGCCTGATTCATGTTTGTAAATTCAGACTCGTGTGGGACAAAATGGAAGAAAAAGATGGAGCTAAAACACCATGAGAACAAAGAACACAGTGGGCATTTTGCTGGGGCGTGTGGTAAATTCTTGTACTCCTAGAAGCAGGAAGATCACAAGTTCAAGGCTAACCTGGGCAATTTCTTGAAACATTGTCTTGAAATACAATCTAAAATGGACTGGGGATGTAGTTCAGTGGTAGAGCATTTGCCTACCTTGCATAAGCCCCTGGAGGCCCAGAATTACAAACATATATACAAACATACATACATACCTAAATTTGTGAACTTGAGAGCCAGCAAGTGCTCATCCATGATGCCCTTGACTAAAATTGTTGTCTGCAAGGAACAGAACTCTGGACACCAGACACCAGTGCACTTCACAATGACAGATGTAAGCATAAAAATCAGAGGACACGCAGGAAGGAGAAGAGGAGCGGATCGCTTTGCTGCTCTATAATCAGCTTATGAGTTATGGAATATGATGTGAGCTCCTTAGTAATGTCACATATGATTACGTGGGTTTTCAGCCTATTTTTCCTAAATGCGGATTTTGTTGGCAACTGAATGCATGCTGACACCCTAAGATTTAGTTACATTTTGGTTAAGTCCAGAAGACTCTGGACTTGGCTTTGAAATATTGAAAGTGAATTGAATTTGCATTATTCAAATGACTTATTCAGATTAACACTGCTATCTCTTCAGATTTAAAGTTTCAAAGACTCAAGAGTTGATATTTTAGCAGTGACAATGACATCTAGGGGTTGGTTTCTTCAGGTTTAATCTTTTTTTTTGGTTTTTTGAGACAAGGTCTCCCTTTGTAGTTCAGGCTGTCCTGAGCTCAGCCTCAAACTTAGCAATCCTCCCACCTCTGCCTCCAGAGTGCTGGGACTATAGGCATGAGCCACCACACCTGGCATGGTGGTATGTTGTTACCAGGGATCGAACCTGGGCCCTTGTACTTGTAAGGCAGGTGGTGGGACCACAGAGCTAAATCTGGCCCTAATTTTATGTTACCTTGAGTCGGGCCAGGAAATATTTTTCCTTATTGTTCAGCCCTTGTTAACTTTTCTGCTCTTCCCTTTAGTGTGTTTTTTTAGTCTTCTGCGAAGACAAGTAGAGTGTACAGAACTGATACATCGTAGGCTATCAATTTTACTTTCTAAATAGCCTGCTTCTGCTCTCAGATACACTATCAGTTTAGATGGGAAAATTTATTTTGGCTCACAGTTTTATCAATTTCAGCCCATGATTGGTTGGCCCCATCACTATGGTCCCATAGTAGCATAGTAGCTTGATCCCCTTATGTTGGCCGAGAACAGAGAGAAACAGAAAGGAGGTGGAGGTTACTCCAATTCGTTGGAAGGGACAAGAACTTGGAAACACTGGACACTCTATTATCCAATAACATATGGGAGATACTTATTCAAACCATAGCAATAGTCCTAAAATCTTTCATGGTCTCAAGTGATCAACAGGTTTCCTGTAGCTTCTAATGAAGACTCAGAACTTGTATCCATCTGTCAAGGCCCAGCCTGATGTCCCTGACTGCTGCCCTGGCCTCAGCCCCTGTGATGTGCATTTTGGTTTCCCAACCACAGCAACTTCCACATCCTCACTATCTCTTCCTGCTCCCCTTACTTCTTTTTCTCCATGTTTTAACAAAAGAACCATTTTCTCATAAAGGCCTTAGGTGACCCTTGTGATCTTTGCCCCTTCTTTGGTCACATCTGCTTTCATAGCTGTAGTTGACCTGTGTTCTTATTGAATCAATGTCAACCACTTTCATAAACCCTGATTTTGGGAGGTTCCAGTTTGTGCCAGCATAATATCTAACCTCTAGTAGATACTAATGAATGGACAATGAATGAATGATAACTATGATGAAGTTTGTCTTAAGTGATGGAGATTCTTGTAGTGCTTCAGGTTAATCATCCCAATCCTAATATCAAGTCTTTCTTTTGAATTATGTAATATAGAGAACTGACAGTTGACAATGTGAGTTATAGTCATGTGAGTGGTAGGACCCACTGAGGAAATTGCTGACAGACAGTGGCAAAGAATAAGCATTCCAATTCCAAAAGGAAGAAATAGGAGAATAGAAAGGAATCAGCAGAGGAAGCTTTCAGGCCTGTAGTCTCATGTCTAGCACCCAAAATAAATTGTAGAGAGGTGTGAACTCCAAAGGGTTTGGGCAGCCCCACCCCTAACACTTGGTTGATTGCAGTTCTAATGACCCCACCTCCTAACAGCATATTCAGGTCTGAGGTCATCAGTGGGTGAATTCATCGATGGGTGGATACATTGTCGAGTGCAGTGCCTCCATGAACCAATCATCTTCCACACATATGATAATTCCGAGGAATATTCTAGATCTAAACCATAAGCTATGACTCAAGTGAATTGTTAATTAACATCAGTGAGTACCAATGTTGTATATGGAACATGTCATTTGCTTGATTAGTTTCATTTGTTGAAGATCCTCCTGCCTATTAATATGAGAATAATGTAGCATAAAGGGGCACCTGTTATGCCAATTTTGCATCAGCAAGAGGCTCATCTAGCTAATAATTCTCTTTTTTAAATTTTTATAATTTCTGTGGTACTGAGAATTGAACTCAGGCCCTTGTGCCTCCAAGGTAGAATCAGTGCCACCTGAGCTAAATCCTCAGCCCTGTGTTCAATCTCCACACACACAAAAAGTTGATTGGTCTTTTATCCAGCAATGGAATGCTAAAAGATACAAAGTGCACTCATCTCTCCATTTTTCCTAAAATTTACTTACCTTACCTTACTAACCTCAGGTTAAGTATAACCTTGATGTTTTATGTGTAGAGAAAAGTTTATCGTGACATCTTAATTTGGACCAGAGTTCTGCAATTTGGAATCTAGTCTGAATCAAAAATGAAGTAAGCTCAAGGGAACATAGTTATATTGTCCCAAGGCCATTCTCTCTGGAATTATTTAAAAATTGTTTTCACGATTATCTTAACACTGAGAGTCAGGAGAAATAGCACCACATAGAAGTTAGGTTGCAGTTTCTGTGGGTGGACTGCCAACATCTTTTCCTGGCCTTTTCACTGTCACTTTGTGCCTATCTACCCACAACTGCTCTCCTCTAAGATTTGGAGACTCACCCTGCCCACTTCAAAGGGTCACTACGTCAATTTTATGAATGAATGCATTGGAGAATGCTTAAGACAGTGCTCTTGTAAGAAGTAGTATGCAAATGTTCACTATTCCTTAAGAACCATTGGGATATGTGCCTTTATGTATTGCAATGTATGAGAGGGGTTTGCAGCCCATGAACTCTCTCATGCATTTTTTAAGTTTTTGAGTTGGAGAAGCTGCAAGCATAGGAAGAATCCCTGCTTTGGGGGGGGGGAGTTATGTTCTTTTTTTTTTTGAGACAGGGTCTCACTTTGTGATTCAGGCTGGCCCTGAGCTCAGCCTCCAACTCACATCACAATCCTCCTGCCTCTGCCTCCCAAGTGCTGGGATTACAGGCGTGAGCCACCACGCCCGGCACTGTGGTATGTGGTACTGGTTGCTGCTGGGTGTGAGTCTCCACACCCAGTATTGTATGTGGTTACCAGGGATCGAACCCGGGTCCTTGTGCTTGCAAGACAGGCGCTGGAACCACTGAGCTAACTCCCCGGCCTGGAAGTTATGTTCTAACTCGATTTAAAAACAGATCTCTGTAAGCAGAACTGCAGAATGAATGGAGTTCATTCATTCAGTATTTCTTGGGTGCTGACTGTGTGCTCAAGAAACCAGATGGTGTGCCAGGCAGCAGGAATACAGGGATGCAAAGAACAGGCCAAGTGTGGGCTCATGTATGCCTTATAGTCCATTGAGGGAGACAGAAATAAGCTGGTAAATGGAGACTTGATAGCTGGTATAATTCCATGAGGCGGGAGGTGGGAGTCCCTGTTTTAGAGAAACAAGGTGATCAGAGGAAGTTGCCATGAAAGAAGAAATCCAGGGATGAGTTTCCAGCCCCTGGAGTAGACCCTGGACTGAGCAATGGCAACATAGGAAGGTCTCCAAGCCAGTTGGGGACCCACAAGGTCTTAAAGCAAATTACTAAAGGCAGAAGAAGTGTTTTGCTGCTCTGCTGGTGGGAGAAGAGGGTGGGAGGAGCGGGGCTGCTCCTGGCTCCCTCCCCTCTGCAAGGGCAATGTGGGGGCTGGGAAGATCCTGACAGCTCACCCCCCAGCGTCCACCCTTTCTTTCCCTCCAGCTGGTGCCACATCGAGCCAGGCCTCCCTCTTTCTCTCAGGACTGGGACGCTGAAGCAGGTGCAGCGAGGCCAGCAGAGAG
This sequence comes from Petromus typicus, assembly GCA_004026965.1. Lineage (NCBI taxonomy): Eukaryota > Metazoa > Chordata > Mammalia > Rodentia > Petromuridae > Petromus > Petromus typicus. The sequence continues at coordinate 12,553 of PVIR01011757.1, forward strand.
CCCGGGAGCAAATGGGATTTTAAAGTTGTTAGGGCATTTTGGCATTCAGTTCCCTGAGAAGAACAAAGTGTCTTGTCTGGTAATTGCAATTAATGGCTCTGCTATTCAAGCATATCCGTCAATAAATCTCCTCTAATAACCGATTGGGCACAGTCGTTGCCATAGTTATGTCTCTAAATTGAGCCCAGGGTAGTTGGCCACGACACCGACCTTACCAGGGTCAGGGCTGCTTCCTGACTGTATGACTCCATATCCCAGGAATTAAAGCTACCCTCAAATGATTGGCTTTAGGCCAGCTGAGAGACACACTTAACTGCCTGGAGAGTTCCTGTAAATCTCTTAAATGTGGAATAAAAATCTTGGAAACTCCATAACATGGGAGGTTGAAGTAATTCTGTCCAATCTACGTTGGTACCACACTGGGATGCAGTCAACAGGGAGACCATGAATCAGTTTGGCGATTACTGGTGTTAATAACAGCGGGGAGGCTTCATCTCAGAGTCGCTGGTGGAGGAGGCCTGGACCTCTTCATCAAGTTGTTTCCTTCAGCTCTTCCCTTGTAGAGAATTCTTCCCCACTCCAGTAGTTTCTTGAGTACTTTCTTCTGCCTCCTAATCCCACCTTTCAACTCTCATGGGCCCGTCATTCTGCAAAAGCCACTATGCTTGTTCTTAGGCTCTGGGGTTAATTGATACGCTGAAACTCTAGCTGGGACTTAGTGACCAGATCTATCCCCTTTTCTCCTTCTGTCCTGTCACACTGTGATTTCTCCGGAGATCTTGGATTTCCCACAGAATGCCATCTCAAAACTGAGTCTGGATCATCTGATGAAGTGGGGGTATTTTTAAATGTGTCTATTTATACACAGTAGATGATTGCGTGTAATTATACGGAAGGTGCAAGAAGGGGACCTGGGGACTAAACACTCGGTAAAATCATCTCTTAATTCATAGCTGTGTAAAATCAAAAAAGGGAGGGAGGGAGGAGGGATAAAGAGAGAGAGAGAGAGAGAGAGAGAGACAGGGAGACAGAGACAGAAACAGAGGAGATGGACTGAGAATGGACCTTCACTCACTCGTTTCCTGTCTCTGCTTTGGCTCTGGGCTTGATTTAATCTTTCCAAACTTTCATGTTTGCTCTCTTGCTTTTTTTTTTTTTTTCATGGTTTATCTCAGAGTTAGTGTCTTAGAGTTTTAGAGCTGGAAGATTCTTTGTGAGGGCAGAGAAGTGAGAAGCTGCAGCTGTGGGCCTAAGCATGGGGCTGAAGTCTGTACTCCTTGAACCTGCTGGGGGTCTGGCTTCTGCACTTGAAATGTCTCAGTGTGTGGCAGGCTTATTATGTTCACCTTCCCTAGTAGGGTTTTAGCAAAAAAAGTGGCCATTGCTCCTGTTCAGTGGGCAGAGGCATTGTTTATCCTTGGAGTATCTGGGCTCCAAGAAGAAGCAACACACAGACCACCCTCTGCCGAATTCTTTGCATCCTAGTACATGGCTGATGGCAGATGGCAGGTAAATGTGTGAACCACTGAGTCACTTCTTCGTACTGTGTGTACATTCAGGGTGCATGCAGCATGTACCTGGCAACAGGGCCACAGCCTGGCTCTGGGAATAGAGGGCTGGCTCTAAGCCTCCTTTTGCAGGGGACCTAGAGGACCCTTAGCAATGAGTAGACTCCAAGGCATCAGAGAAATAGAAATGAAAATTGACAACTAGCAGGAGAATGGATGGGAATGGTGAGGGGAATTAATGGGAAGTGAGAGAAAGTGGGGGAAATGAGACCAGGAAGAAATGTGGATTAGGGCTGGGGGAACCTTCAATGGGAAGGCAGTGCTAGCAGCAATCCCCCAACCCCCAGGCAGCCTTGCCTTTACCTCCCTCTTGTCTTTTTCTTCTCTTCCAGCCCATTGTTGTCTTTTTTCCATAGTACTGACTTTCCTTCTGAACTGCAATCCAAAGCAATGTTTCAGAAATTTTTAAAAATGTATTTCAAGGGCCGGGAGTTAGCTCAGTGGTTCCGGCACCTGTCTTGCAAGCACAAGGATCAGGTTTCGATCCCCGGCAACCACATACCATACTGGGCATGGAGACTCACGCCCAGCAGCAACCAGTACCACATACCACAGTGCCGGGTGTGGTGGCTCACACCTGTAATCCCAACACTCAGGAGGCAGAGGCAGGAGGATTGCTGTGATGTGAGTTTGAAGTTGAGCTTAGGGCCAGCCTGAACCACAAAGCGAGACCCTGTCTCAAAAAACCTAAAAAAAAAAAAAAAAAAAAAAAAAAAAAAAAAAAAAAAAAAGAAAAAAAAAAAAAAGAAAAGGTATTTCAAGTAGTTAACACATACACAGAGTGTAGACTTCAAGACAAAAAAATGGGTGTAAGTGAAAATTAAGTCTCCCCTCTTCTACAGTTGCGATAAGTAAGTCATCTAGTTACTCTACAAAAGAACCCTTGTTAATAGGTTATTGTATTTTTCCAATGAAAGTGTATGTGCATACATACATACCACACATACTATAACACTGCTATGAGTGTTGCTTTTTTTCCCCACTCAACCACATGATCTAGGAAGTTGTGCCATCTTAGTACATATAGAGCTGCCTTGTTGATCTCAAAGGCTGCACAGTGTTCTATTTTATGGGTTCGCCGTCATTTACAAGTCCTCTGTTGATGGACTCTTAGTTTGTTTCTAATCTTTTGCTATAATAAGTTTCTTTGCACATACATCTTTGTGCACATATATATGACTATCTGAAAAATAAATTTTGAGAAAGGGCATTGCTGGTCAGAAGATGTATGTAGTTTAAACTTTGGAAAAATAGCGCCATATTTCCCTATGTTCTAATTTGCGGTTCTACCTTGCCAAGCCAATGTTATCACAAGTTGATCTTTGACAATCTGTTAGGCAAAACATCCATCTCCTTGAGTCAGTCAACTCATTGGCATTTCCTTTTCTGGGAGCTGTTTGTTCACATGAGGGGAATTTTGATAAATCCAGATGGAAGGCTTTCAGGGTCATGGAGGTCACCAAGTGGGAATGATTGGAGAGGGAAAGAGCCAAGTAAGCTTTATGAAAGGAAAATAAACTCAAGGAGTATGTTTTTTTTATTTAAGAAACCACTGTATTTGAATTATGCCACATCAATATGCCACTTATACACAGATGGTTTTTCAGTTTGATGAATTGACATTTCTTTCCTTCATCTGTGATATAAAAGCCTTTTTTCCTCACAGATCTAGTACTCACAGTGCCATACTAGCATCATCGGAGTATGTTTTCATTGGAAATTGCATATAAAACCCATTGTTTCATTGCGAATAAAAGTTTAGATTTACTGTGACGTGACCACAAAGTGGTATTTTTGCCCATAAAGCCCTCTGTGCCTTGCTTGCGGTAGTGCATTAGACTGAAGCAAGCCATCTCATTTTCAGTGAATGACCTTGAGGTGGCAGCAACATTACATTCAATTCTGCGATGCACCCAGTCCATTACCAAGTGAAAGTAAAAATTGCAATAAATCAGGATAATACTGATTGTTATAATTTTATTATCAGAGCATTAAGCCAATAAAACTTATCTGAAATGTCATTTGAATTGTATACAATTTTTACTAGTTATTCAGTATGTCTTAAAAGCATGTTTAAAAACAACAAAATGAAGAAATCAGTGATATATTTTGTAAAAGCTGGGAACTGTCTCCTGCCATGGTAAAATGGAATCCTTTTCAAGTTTTTGTATTGTAAAATATTCTTTTTGCAGACTTTTAACTATGCCATAGTGCCTTAGGTCTACACCACAGTATTTAGTGCCCTATTGCTTGATTACTTATTTTCTTATTGCCTGGCCCCTTTTCATTTATGATTTTATGTAGGAGGGTCATCTAATATATGATATGCTTTCAGGAATGGAGAATGTGGTTGTTGTTGCTTTTTTTAATAATGAGGAATAATGAAACTTATTTATGAAAGAAGTCAGAAAAATTTATTGAAGAATTACCATAAAAGAAACATGTAAATTAAAAAAAAAAAAACACTACTTAATGGCATATTCATTACCAGGTAGCATCCAAGTAATGAAATAGTCATATAAGAGGCAGGGTATTAGGTGATGTAATATTGCTTCTATCAGGTACAAGACGTGATTACTATGCATTTTTATCTTGTCAATTGCTATTAGATTACCATAATACTACTGTGTAATTACTTAAGATGCAAGACACAAAATTTTTATTTCCTTTTTTTTCTTTTTTGAGACAGAGCTTTGCTTTGTAGTTCACGCTGGCCTCAAACTCACTATGTAGCTTAGACTCGCCTCAAACTCACAGTGATCCTCCCAATTCAGTCCCCCAAGTACTGGGATCAGAAGTGTGTGCTACAATGCTTGGTAAGCCACAAAACTTTTAGAGTCATATTTTTAGAAGGGGATAATGATGAATTGCTGACATTTAAATTATAAGAAGTTGGGAAAATAGATTCTGAATGTGTCGTCAAGCTGCAAACTTGAGACAGTCTGCTATGGTAGGGAGATTTTGGGTCAGAAGTCAAGTGTCTTGTGTTCCTTTCTAGCTCTGCCACCATCTAGCTCTGTGACCTTTCATTATTTTGTTTATACAATGATGTTGGGTTGAACAGGTGTACAATCTTGGGTGGGTAATCCTGAGGTGAGAGAGAAGCTCAGTCCTGGCCTCTGAGCTACTTTACGTACAGGGGGAAGGAAGGTGTTTAATAACAGCCTCAGAGCAAGCCTCATGCATGATGCCATCCTAGTGGAAGACCATAGTGTGTAACTGGGAAGTAAGAGTGTCATCTGTACTCGGCATGGGGTGAATTGCTTTCTATGTGTTGTTAGTTGCAATCTTCTCTCCGATCCCATGTTGTGTCCCATAATGCAGATGTAGGAACTTAGGTCCAGCAAAAAAAAGTGACCACCTGTTAGGTCCACTGGCACACTCTTGTCTCTGGCCTTTGGGTTATTTGCTGACTCAGAGTGGAAAGAAATGTTATGGAAATCTCTCCTGGAAATGAGACACTTAGCAACTGAGTCCCACTCCATCTTCTCTACAATAGGGATAACAATCCACATCCTCCTTACTGACTTATAGAAGATTAAAGCAGACAGTTCCAGGGATGGCTCAAGCTCAGAGACTGGCACGTTAAAAGTGCTTGATAAGTGTTTTCCATGACTATCATTATTACTGATGACCTTTCTCTTCTGGGCAATTGGCATAAATAGATATGTCATAGGAAATCTGAAACAAAATTAAATTAGAGACTCACATTTTATCTGAGTGCTGCTAATACGAAGATCAAAGTAACGGAGAGTTCGAAGTAAATAATTGAGAGGTGCCTTTTGGTAATAGCAACCAGCACTGCAAATCTCAAATAAGTTGATTATTATTAGATTAAAGACACACTCCTCCCTCATGAGAAATATTGATTGAACTTTGGTGACTGTGTCAGTTTGAAGAAGCTGATTGAATATGTTGAGAAATGTTTCCATGAAAGGACCTAATAAGACAAACTCTTTGAATTGCATTAACGAGAGCATGTATTTATGTGTTTCTGGATTGATCAGCCTTCTGGCTGCTCCTTTGTGTGCTAACCATATCACCATCTTGGAGCTTGGAGTCTGGCCATGACTGGTCTTCAGACTGCATCCTACCCTAGAACAGCTCTTGTAAGTCTGTTAATTTTCGCAAAGACACAAATTGCCTTGATAAAGCTATGAGCTTTAGAACCATGAGTCTATTGTTGAATAATGAATAAACCTCAAATGGCTTGCTAACACTGAGAGAAAAAAGGAGAAATAGCCACCTTTGGAAATTGATCATTTTTGTCTGAAATCTTAGGAGATTACATGACAAAATTCACACACAAAAAGAACAATTTATAGCTCTCCAGGGTGCAACTTTTCAATCAGCACATGTTGGTATAAAACCAATGAACTCTGAAACTTCTGGGTTTAGCCTAAGGGGCCACAGTGCCTGGAGGATTGTCATGAATATTCCGGAAACAGACACTTGGCTGTGATCAATTGCCAACGTTGAGTTGAATCAGGTGCTCCGGGCTTCCTTATGTGCGCTTTCTGAACTTCCTGACAGTATCCATCTGCTCATGGTCATCTTTCAGTTTTTGATAGTTGAAAGAGATCATGCAACTTGTCAGAAAATCAATGGACAGTTTAACTTCTGGTCATTTGAAAGCCACACATGCGCACATGCACACACACACACTCTGAACACGTATGCAATAACATGTACAAACATACTCTCATGTGCACATGTACACATTTTTCCTCACTCCTCTTAAGCAAAACCTTTCCTTCTCATTGTAAGCCAAAGGCATTTGTTATTTTTCCCACCCAAACCTTTTGTTATTGTTGATTAAGTTTCGTATATCGAGGGACTGTAGCTTTCATCTTCCCTAGAGACTGACCCTCACCATAGCCTTGACCTGGCCTCGTCAGAAGGAAGTTTGAAAGCAAATGTCTAATTGTAGAGAGATCAATGAGATGCATTATCGAGTATTTCCTAGTGTCATAGCTAACAAGCCCCTTTTTATTTCTGTTCTGGAAAGAAGTAGGAGGAAGGTGAGGAAAGAGACTGCAAATTTTTCAAGATCAATCACAGGCTCCAGTGGATCTCCAGGAAGCTTGCTCAAGGATTCAGATTCTTTTCTTTTAACTTTATTTGGATCAATCGGAGAGAGACCGTGGACAGATGGCTTCTGCTGGGGGAAGGTTCATTTTCTGTGTCCTAAAGAAAGAAGAAACATTCTTTTCCTGCCGATGATAGACACAGGAAGACTATTATATTTACTACCCAAATTAATGAAATCTGGTGTCTTTGTTTCCAAATATTGTTCCTATTCTCAGTTTGTCCTGGACCAGATTCTCAAAATATCTTGTCCCCTCCAGGACTGTAAATTATTCTAGACCTGAAACTAAAGACATGGGAAGGTCGAGTCCTCTCAACAAGAGCAGAGGACAGGTGGTGGGGAGTTAGCCCAGTGGTTCTGGTGCCTGTCTTGCAAGCACAAGGACCCAGGTTTGATCCCCAGTAATAACATACCATACTGGGCGTGGAGACTCATGCCCAGCAGCAACCAGTACCACATACCACAGTGCCAGCCGTGGTGGCTCACACCTGTAATCCCAGCACTCGGGAGGCAGAGGCAGGAGGATTGCTGTGATGTGAGTTGGAGGCTGAGCTCAGGGCCAGCCTGAATCACACAGCGAGACCCTGTCTCAAAAAAACCTTAAAAAAACAAAACAAAACAAGAACAGAGGGCAGAGAGACATATTGAGGGACTGAGCTCCTCCTTGGAATGATCTAGAAAAGACTTATAAAGGGAATATGACTTGGGTCATTTTAGCTTGTTGAGCTCAAGTTTTCAAGACTGAAGCCCAACTGGATTCATTTTCTTTATCACCACCACTGCTCACCACCAACACCATCATCACTTCCACCGTCATCTCTAGCTTGTTTTTGTTTTTAAGGAAAAAGTGATGTCCCATGAGCGATTGTGGCAGCCCACCCAGCAGAATTACTCAGCAGGTTATCAGACTGAAGGGTTTAATGAAAAACAAATCGCCAAGCTGGCACTGAGCTATGTAAGATCTAATTGGCTAGAAACTGTGTCTCATTAGAGACCATCCACACAGCAATCAAATGCACTTGGAAATAGTTGTGTGCTTCCTTTACAGGAAGCACACAAGTGATATTTGCTTCTAGGCAGCCAAATGATTCTCACTAATCTGTTTTGCAGTTTCTCTTCCTCAATGCTCTGCCTCTTGTAAAATCTCATCCCTTCCCTGAACTTCTTGCTTTTGCTCACTTCCATGAAAAACACAGAGATCTTCATGAAGGACGCTCCATCAGGTCAGCTTCATGGTTCCTGAGTCAAGTCTGGATCTCCAACCAAACAGTTGGCTTAAGGCCCTTCCTAACCTTTGTAGATAAGAAATGAATTTTTTGGCAGGAAAAGGTCCTGCCTTTGGTTGAATCTTCACAAAGTTGATGTTTATAGTCATGCCAGCATTTGTTTCTAACCTCTGCTTGGCATTTATTTTCTTAAGAAGTAGGTTAAAATCATCACACTCAAAGAAGAACTAAAATATTTCTCATGTTATAGAGTTGGGTGTTAACTACCACTTGTATCTCTTAGGAATTGCCTCCTAAACTGATAAAAAATAAAGCCAACTATTCAACTAAACAAGCAAATACCCCTTGTCTTTCCCAGGAATGATGACAAGGCTTTATTGGCAGTAATGACACACTGAATACTCACCTCCATCAAATTGTTCAGGAAAAAACCAAAATGAAACAAAAACTCACAAAAAAACCTCCAGGAGTTCTGAGTTTCTTCACATTACATTTAAAGATCACCTCCTCAGAGAGGTGTTAGAAATGGCTTCCCTGATTCTGCCTTTGTCTCTCAATAATACCATCCTGTTGTATTTTCTTTGTGATGTTTACAAATTTCTGACATCCTGTTGTCCAATGTGCTTACAATCCAATTTTTGGTCTTCGTTTGCTAAACTGGAAATATCAAGGAACCTTGACTATTTTCTTGGTGTGGAGATTCAGTACCCAGGACAGATCCCAGTCCTTTGAACAAGTGAATGAATGATGAATGATCTCATTGCAAGTTCCCAAGATTAACACACTAAACCACTGAGTCTTTTCTCTTTGGGACATTTTCTCTCTAATAGGCTCTTGACTTATTTCCTGTTCTCTTGAAAGTTTTTGCATGAGCAGCCCTTCCAGTTTTACTTTTTATCCCGCTTTATTTTTAACAGGTGTGGAGTTGCATATCTTGTTACTCTGTCAAAAAAGTCATTCTACACAAAGCCATCTGTGACTGTTCCCTGATATCAGAGGCAGAGCAATGTCCAATTTTAATATCTTGGTGTTTGTATGCGAAGGTAATCTGTTTTGGGATGACAATGAATCAGAGGTGAGAGTCTGAAAAGGATACCCAAGGGATCTCAGCCTCCTAGATGTTTCTTGCAAAATCAGAAGAGGCCTCTTTTGCTGGAAAATAACCTTACTTATTTTTTTTGGAAACTAGTTCTGCATAGAAGATGCAATATGAAAAGGCAAGGCAAAGAAGGGAAAATAGGTGGGAATGTGAGTGCTGGAACAGACCCTGAACAGAAAAGCTGCTCAGTGCTCTTGAATGGATGGTCACAGAGGCATAAGGCTTTTTTTCACTGGAAGGAAATTTCTTTTATTATGGAAGCATTCTTTATTGTATAAGAAGAATGTGTATACATGCATGACCAGTGACCCACATTTCGATTGAAGGACACTTCCTATGCTACCCAGAGAAGTCTTTACCAGTTCTAGGAGGTGAGAAGCCACCATCTCTCTGGAAGATAAACATTCTATCCAAGTCAGCCTGCTTCCTCAGACGTCCAGGTCCTGAGGTTTTATGAACTAATTATTGGAGAGAGGAGTCTGAAGTTGTTCTGCTGGATAATATCAAATTGGAGGATGGTTGCAAGGAACTCAGGGATGGAGAAAAACTAAAATAATGAAAATCAATAGTGCATCTGAAGTGATCTTACAGTTCAATCTGAGTGGTTCTTTTGCACATGTAATTTGTGAGAAAATTTCATTCTATTGTGTCAGCAAGCACGCCCCATATAAATGCGCAAATGCTCTGTAATAACTACAACCACCATCTCATGTTGCATTGCGGAGGGAGCTGCAGTACAATTAGAGTCCTAGAATGTTAGAGTTGGCAGGGTGTGTGCACATTTTAGGGTTGAATATAAAACCTGGCCAGGGGAAGGAGCTTTCCTAGAGTCTCAGAAACCGTTAGCCACAGAGTTAATGTGGCCACTCTGAGCACCTGCGCCCCTGACTCCTCTATGGTGTTCTTTTTGCAGCACAGATGTCGTCTCTGTCTTCCTCTCCTGGCTCCTCTGTCTATGTACACTGTATGTGCTGTGCTGTAATGACAATCTAGACATGGCTTTCATATCTTCCTAAACCCCTACTCCCAGACCATTAATAATCACCCGGGTAGAATAAGAAATATGTTCAGTCTTAGCCTCTAGTTCCTGGCACAGAGCTCTCGAAACACTCAAGACTCACAGACTCAAACAAATGAAACAAAGCACCTTTCAGTTTATGGATACTCTAGAGTTTTGTTTGACACCTTTATTACTTGAACCCATGCCCAGAGTGTTACCCCCACCATATCATAGGCAGCTTATCAAACTTATCATGTTTAAACCTCATTTCTCTCTAGGAAGAAGTCTGAGATGAAATCTCTCCCTTTTGTCCCATTCCTATTATGTTATGTAGATTCCTAAATTAACTTCCCAATGGCCTTTTTCAATCTCTGCTTTACTTCTTCTGGAATCTGCCTGGCCACTTTTCCATTGTCTTTTCAAATATGATCTTTTGGACCAGAATGGTGATAATCCAGACAACACCCTCCACTCCCTGTGGATGGCTGTATATACCCCACCTCTTAGTGCATTCCCGTACTGGAGCAAAGCTCTTCTTCATGACTCCTAGGTCTCCAGGGAACTGTGCTGATACTGCTCTGGAAAATGCTGCAGGAAATTGTTATTTTGGAAGGATGGGCCTCTGCCAGATCTCACCTTGTGACTGTGTAGGTGTGTTTGTTGCTGAAGGTTCACACCACAGTGTGGGTATGACGAACAGAGAAGTGGACATCTCAGGTGAGGACATGGATTGGTGAGGCTTTTAGACACCTCAACAGTGTTCCTCGAGATGGTCACCTGCCAATTTCTCCCCTTTCTAAATGGGAGTGTGGGAAGGGCACACTTAGCGCAAGGATTTTCCTCTTGTTCTTCTAAACCCAGGCCTGCTTTGCCTCCAGCACACATACTACTTTACTTATTACATTTACTGCTAAGGTCCTGATTCATTCATCTTTTCTGCGGTCGATCCCAAAGCTGTGCATTTGAGCTGAAGGCCAGTCACATGATCTGCTTCTAAGGGTACTGGGTAAGTTTGTCCCACAAGATGAAATCCCATGAGAAGACTGAATTTCCTTGTCGAGTTGATGATTGGCCTCCTCTTTCCTCCCTCCTTACAGGGTGCTAAGAGCTTTAATCCTCACAGCAGACTAAGGGAGCGGATGCTGTTGTCTCTCTTTTTTTTTTTTTTTTGAGACAGGGTCTCACTTTGTGGTTCAGGCTGGCTCTAAGCTCAGCCTCCAACTCACATCACAGCACTCCTCCTGCCTCTGCCCCCAGAGTGCTGGGATTACACGTGTGAGCCACCACGGCTGGCACTGTGGTATGTGGTATTGGTTGCTGCTGGGCGTGAGTCTCCACGCCCAGTATGGTATGTGGTTACCGGGGATCGAACCCGGGTCCTTGTGCCTGCAAGACAGGCGCTGGAACCACTGAGCTAACTCCCGGCCCCTGTTGTCCTCTTTTTAAAGATTCACAAATAGAGTTTGGAGAGCTCCTGAAAGCTGTTTGGGGTAACTGAGCCATTTATGATAGAGCTAGAGTGGAACCAGGTCTACCTGTTGTCAAAGTGTTCTTTCCATGCTCTGAATTGTGTGTGGCTCTTCATTGGAGCCTGTGGGAAAGACTGTGCTGCTGCTTCTTTTTTTTTCTTTTGGTTCCGGGAATGGAACACTGGACCTTGTACTTGTGAGACAGGCATGGTGCCACTGAACTAAATCCCTGCTCTTCTTGAAGACAGTGGTCACAAGCGATTTGGAACTTAGTTGTCCCAGAGTTGCTGTCTGCTAACAGCGTGTGCTGATACCTGATGGAAGATGAGACATGAGAAAAAATACAAGTCCCATGGGAGGAGTACCTCCATGCTTTGTGGTGCTGTCTTCTGGCAGCTACTTCTGTACATCTTAGTAGGTGGTGACCATTCAGACCCTGGAGGCATTTCCTCTTCCTCTCAAGAGTGATTCAGATCCAAAGAAGGCACTTATCTGTAAGTGGCATGGCTGTAAGATGCCCACATTACAGCTCCAAATTCTTGATGGACCTTGATCAGACTTTGGCTCCCCTGAGGACCAGTGGGACTCAGTCTTCAGCCAGCCCCAAGCTGGCCATTGCTTTGGTGTGTATCACACCACTTGAAGGGATCGAGTTGACTGTGAAGATTGACATGTGAGGAATGTGTGTGTTGGCGTGTGCCTTTGTGGACTTATATATACACCAAGTGTGGCTGAACGTGTGTTGACAATGTTGGAAAGAGGGAGATTCTGAAACAACAGCCTTGATCTTTCTGAGTGTTTGCATTGCTGCAAATGGAGGAGGAAGTGGCTACCGTGGGGCTCCCTGCCAGCTCTGCTGTCCCGAGTTCACACTCCCCGACAGCCTGTGAAGGCAGCGCTTATGGTCGGGATCACGCGTCTCCGTGCTCAGGCTCAGACTGTGAGGAATCGGAGGCCTTGTCGAGTAGCTGGAGTCCTCCTGGCAGTTTCCAAGGCCTGGGCCTCTGCCAGATCGCTGCCTCCCAGACGAATGTGCGAGTGAGTGCTCTAACTCAACCCCAAAGAGCTTTTTAAAAAATCAAAGGCAAATCTTTAGAAAGTAAAGGGAAACGCTTTTGTGAATTTTCTCCAAGATTCTGGGAGTATGGGAAATTTCTAGTGGGACTGAACCTGTTAGCATTCTTGCCCTGTACCCTGCGTCTTTCTGAGGCCTTGTGTGGGCTGAGCAGCTGTCAGCGACAGAGCAGCAGCAGGTGCCGGGTGTCCCCATCCTGGGGCTGCTTGTGGATTGCACAGAAAAGACCCCAGCATGGCATCCCTGTGTTCTCCCCCAATCCACCAAGAACACAAACTCCAACAGGTTAATATCCAGGAAGGCAGCGTCTAGTGTCTGTAGCTAAAAATAAGCACAAAAATCTCAGCATCTTGTGATCTGTAAATGAAACAAAGGGAGATAATTTATGACTTTCAGTGAGTATGTGAGACACTTAGGAAATCCAACTCTATGAAGCTATTGGATGGAGTTTCCTAGAAATCTCCTCCATCCCTGGGAACTTTACTAAGCACAGGAACCACGAAGCATTTTTCCTCACTGTGGTTATTTGATGATCAGATTTTCAGTCTCTCACATTTTATTCAACATAATATTTTCTTACAGAGCTGTGGCATGCAGAGATTTCTGACAGAATCCCATAGGGGAAGGTACAATTAAGAGTCTTCAGCAATAACACATTCTTTTGTCCCAATGATCAGCATATGCATGGACATTCATAGTTGGGAAAATAGTGCTAATGTAGGAGCTCTGAGGTTGGGTTTTCATTTTTTTTTTTGCAGGACCATATTTGTGAAGTTTAGTTATCTCATCATAAGCTGGAGTATTTATACCTCAGGACTATGGTACCATGAAGACATTGACTTCTAGGATAAAGACTATTGCTTTTTCGGCAATCTGCTCTGGAGGACACCCTGGGAATATTTCATACTTATCAGATTTTTTACCTCTGAGGCTGTATCTCCATAATTCCAAAGCATATTATTTCAGTCAGAAACTTTCAAAGAAGAGAAAAAGCAGTTAATGAGTTGCCTGGTGCTTTCTAGATAAAAATATCTAGATGATCAACCTAATCTTTGATTTGGCTTGATTGATTAATTAATTAAACATATACTGAGCCAGGCCTATCTTAGGTGCTGCCAAGCTGTGTCTGATGGTCAGAGGCCTACAAGGCAATTTGCATATGTTGATTCTGCCTGCAAAGAATCCTGGGAGAGGATGCACCAAACATCCTCATGGGTAGGCATTATGGAGAGGCTCATTTTCCTCCTCCAGCACAAGAATGTGTGGCCCCTTAGATTGCAAGCTTCATTGCTGGGTCTCAGCCATGATGTGGCAGCAGATCTCTGCATGTGGAGCACATGGAATATACAGACATGGAATGTACACACATACGCACATGTACACCCATGCACACATATAAGCAGTGCAAGCAGCAGAAGTCCCACTCTCACTGTTGCTGAGACTGAGTATCAGTCCATGCCCCATGGAGTACAGCACAGCCACATCTATCAAATTATAAGATACACACACCCTTTGATACAGACATTCGGCTCCCAGGAATTGAACACAGCTGCCAATGATGATCTTCAGAGATATTCATTTTTAATTAATTCATCAAATATTTAATGGGATTCTGTTGGATTCTAGGCAATGTTCAAGGCACTGGAGACATAGCAGTGAATAAAACAGACCAGTTATTAGTCTCCAGGAACTTACATTCTAGAAAGGGAGGCAGATGATAGACAAATACATAAGAAATCCATAGTAAGTCAAGCAGGGGAACCATGTATTCTAGTGGCCACAGACAGTTATATTTATATACCAATATAACTGGTAGTGCCTCCTTCCATTCTTTGAAGTATCTCAGTTTGCTCAATAAATGATGTGATCATCCTGAGATGTTGTATGAAAAAAATGAGAAAAGAAGGAAAGTGTGACTAAAGTATCTGCTGTTTTATGTATTTTTGGGTTTTCTAGTAATAAAAAATTGGAAACAACCTGAGTGTCCATCAGTTAGGGACTGGTTATTAAATTATATTAAATTTGTGCAGTAAAATAGTACATAATTGTCAAGAAGAATGAGAGAATTATGTTTGCTGTGATACAACAATGTCTGAGATATATTGCTAAATGACATTGGCAAGATGTGAAAGAGCATGTACAGTAGAATAACATGATATATATAAAGAAGAGGAGCATACATACATGGATAGATATATGGATACATGGATGAATGTATACATACATGGACAGGTTTGGCCAGTCTAGAAAAGCTCTGGAAAGAGATAAGAAACTTCTAACAGTGGTGGCCTTTTGAGATGGAAACTGGACATTGATGATTAGAGTTAGAGAGAGACTTGCTTTTCATATACACTAGATTATATTCTGTGATTTAAGAAAGTTATGAGCAACTGACTATAGTGGTATGTACTTGTAATTTCCACTCTATAGGAGATCGAGGCAAGAGGATCACAAGTTTGGTGCCAGCCTGAGTAACTTAGCAAAACTTTGTCTTAAAGTGAAAAAAAAAAAAATGAAAAGGGCTGGGAATGTAGCTCAGTGGAAAGGTGCTGGGTTCAATCCCCAGTACTGCAAACAGACACCAAATAAAGTTATGTTCATGTGTTACTATGGGAAAATAACATTAAGGAAGAAAAGAAAATATTTTCAAGCCCAACTGGATTTAAAGTTTAGAAATCTTCAAGAGAAGTTCTCACTCATGTCACCTTTGGGAACATTTACAATGCAGATGTCTGGGTCCTGCTAATAAAGGCTCTGATTCAGTTGCTTGTGCATGGGGCCTGGGAATTGGTATTTAAATGTTCAAATTGTCCCAAGTGATTCTAATGTGCAGCTGGAAATCAACACTCTCCAAACTTTAAAGTTGCACAGGAATCCTCCAGGGGTTTTGCTGAAGTACAGATTCTAATTCGGTAGATCCATAATGAAGCATTTCTAGCAAGACAGTGCTGAGGCAGGGGGACCACAGACCACAGTGGTAGCATCCCAAAGCTGCCATGTTCCTGGTTCCCAACAAATAGTCCCTGTGCCTTTGCTTACACATCTTTGGAGGTGAACTGCTCACTTCTTTTTTTGAATGTTGCTGTTTCAAGGATGTGTGGGTGTGAATAATTAGTTTTCTTAAATTGGCAGATCTGAAAACTGCTGATGTGGTCGTGAATCCTCATCTTAAATCTTATACTTGTCTTATTCATTTAGGTCTTCTAAGAGCATGGTAATATCTACTGTGATGGTTCATTCATTCATTCATTCATTCAGAGACCTGGGTCACAAGACTACTTGATGGGTGATCCTGTAAACTGTAGGATGTTCAGAGCAGATACCAGTAGTATATGTAGAAGGCCTTGAGGGACACCTTGTAGGGCACAGAAAACTTCAAAGAGGAAAGGAAATAGAGCTGAGTGATGTCAGCAAACTGGTAGAACAGGAGCATTCTGCTAAAATTTCCCATTGTGCACTGACTTCTAAATATATATATATATTAAATATATATATAAAAATATATAATATATATATATTTTTAGCATAGGGTCTCACTGTGTAGTCTGTGCTGGGACTGAGCTGACCATGTAGCCCTGACTGGCTTTGAACTCATGGCAATTCTCCTGCTTCAGCCTCCCAAGTGTGGAGATTACAGGTGTGCACTACTAGACCTGGCTCCATAGTGCAATGATTTTGACAAGCACCCATGGGTAGATGTCCAGGAGCCTTGTGAAGTTCCATCACACAAAAGGGCCACAAAATCTTAGGGCAGACACGATAGAGGGTAGGAACAGTTTTACTCCTCCTATACCCCCTGTCCCAGTATGTGTCACAGCTCACTAGCAAGAGAGACTCCTGCATGTGCTCCCATGGGGGAAGTAAGAACGCCTAGCGTCTGCAGCTGTGTAGATGCTACTCAAGCAATCCACCTCATTTTTGTCCAACTACAGTACTGGGAAGACCAGCATGGTTAAGCTGGGGAGCTGTTAGTAGTGGAGAAGAGAGCTAAGGACTCAGGGCAACCAGGGTTTGAGTGCCACAGTCAGACTGAACTGTTTTATGGGCTCTATCAGGATGCTTTCCTAAAATCTGCCTGGCACACTTTACCTGTGGGTAGATCCCCTGTGAAGGTGGTCCGTGGATAACCTAGAGCTTCGCGCTCCTAACCTCTGATCTCTCATGGCTGGTGCCCTGGGCACATCCCTGAACAGAGAAGGAGCCTTTGCAGGTGGATAATCAGGATGGTAGTCAGCCAGCTTGACGCTGCAGGGTGGGGAGAAGGCACAGACTTGAGAGTCAGGTCGCCCCCTGAAGTGTGTGTGGGTTTCCATCATCCAGCCTGGCTTTGTAAGACTGAGCGAGGGCACACTGTCTTCATAATTTTCCTCCTAAAAGAGTACAACAGGAGGAAAGCAAGAACTTCCATAGACATGATCTGGGAAGGTCTCCAATCCCTAACCAGACTGACTGATAACGGTGTTTCTTTCTTGAAGCCAGTCAGTAAAAACCGCTTCTTCAACTGCAATTCAAGTGTCCAAGGAACACGAATGTTACATCACCAAAGGAACAAAATTATCCTACATATCTTTCCTCAAGGAAATGGAGAAACATGAAAATTGCCTGACAGAGAATTAAAAATAATTGTTTTTAAGGGAGCTCATCTAGCTGCAAGAGATTATGGATAGAGAATTCAATATCAGGAAAACAATATATAAACAAAATGAGGAATTCAATAGAGATAGAAATCAGGAAAAAGAACCAAATAGAAATTCTGAAGCTGAAAGAAACAATAAAAAAAATTAGTAGTAGGCTTGATCAAGTGGACAAATGGACCCACAAATTTGAATTCAGGTAATTTGAAATTATCAAGTCAAAAGAGAAACAAAAAAAGACTGAAAAAGAATTTTTAAAAGGTTGTAGAAGGCATAACCAAGAGAAATATTGTGCACATTGTGGGAATCTCAGGGGAGAAGAGAGAAAGAAATGAAAACATATGTAAAGAAATAATGGTAGAAAATCTCCCCCAGGATTGAGAAGGGTGTGGATATCCAGGTATAATATATAAAATTTAGTATGAAACTCAATGGTAACCTTAACTAGGTAATCAAATTCAGAATACTCTAATGCTATAATAGTGGCCTTTAAATCAGTTTTAATTTTAGTAAATAGTGACATTAAAAGTAACAAATGTTGGAGGAGTAGTAAAAATGCAGATATTTTTGTATGTGATCGAAGTTAAGTTGTTATCAGTTTACAATAGATGTTGTAATTGTAAAATATTTCCTGTAGACCTCAGGAGACTACACAGCAAATGTCTATAGTAGATACACCAAAGATAAGTGAAAGAGTCCAAATATATTAAAAAAAATATATATATATATATAAAATCATTATGTCAGGCCGGGGATTTAGCTCAGTGGTTCCGGCAGCTGTCTTGCAAGCGCAAGGACCCGGGTTTGATACACATACAATACTGGGCATGGAGATTCATGCCCAGCAGCAATCAGTACCACATACCACAGTGCCAGGTGTGGTGGCTCACGCCTGTAATCCCAGCACTCTGGGGGCAGAGGCAGGAGGATTGCTGTGATGTGAGTTTGAGGCTGAGCTTAGGGCCAGCCTGAACCACAAAGCGAGACCCTATCTCAAAGAAAAAAAAAAATGATTATGTCACAAAGATTGAAATCAAGAGAGGAAGAAAAGAACAAACTGGGAAACTATAAAACAACAAAATGCCAATAGTAAGTCCATTTCTATCAATAATCTCAATAATCCCTTTAGATATAAATGGATTAAATTCTATAATCAGAAGATATTAAGTAGCTGAATGGATATTAAAAGCCAAGCCAAACCAAACTAAATTAAGCCAAGAAATACCTACAAGATACTCACTTTTGCTTCAAGGACATGTATTAGCTGAAATTTAAGAGATGGCAAAAGATATTTCAGATAAATGGTAACTGAAATACATTGGGGTGGCTATACTTACATTAAACCAAATAAGCTTTACTTGAAACTGTCACAAAAGACAGAGAAAATCGTTATGCAATAATGAAAGGGTCAATTCATCAAGGGCATATAACAGTTACATATGTGTATGTGTGTACATGTGGATATAAAAAGCAGATATTAATAGATCTGAGGGGATAAATAGGTGGTAATACAATAATGACAGGAAACACAGTACTCCATTTTCAACTCCTAATAGATCAGCCAGACAGAAAAAAACCAATACAAACAACTGGATTTAAACTGTACTTTAGACCAAATGGACCTAGAAAAATAGTATAAACTGAGTTTGCTTATGAGCCATAGACATTTATTTCTCACAGTTCTGGAGGCTGAGAAGTCCCAGATCAAGGCTGACTGCTTTGGGGACTAGACAGGGTCTGCTTTCTTCACAGACTATGTCTTCTCACGGTAGCCTCATATGGGGGCAGCAGCTAGTTTGCTCTGTAGTCTCTTTCTTAAGGGCAGCAATTCCAATCATCTCCTAACTATGAGGTGGGGGTTACAATTTCAAGGGGGGTTATACACATTGAAGTCAAAGCAATAATCAATAGGTCGAAGAAGAAATCCAAGGGAGAATTTAAAAATCTTTGAGGTGGAAGTGGAAACCAAACCAGAAACCTACAAGATACAGCAGAAGCAGTGTAACAGAGTATTTTGCATCGACAAAGGCCTATCTTCAGAAAAAAGAAAAACCTCAAATGATCTAATTTTACATCTTAAGGGTCTAAAAAAGTGGATGAATAAATAATGTCAAAAATAAGCAGAAAGAAGGAAATAATAAAGACCAGAGTAAAGTAAATGAAAGTGTGACTAGAAAAATGATAGAAAATATTCACCAAACCAAGAGCTATTTTTTTTGCAAATGTAAGCAAAATCAATAGTTTTTAGCTTGACTGAGAAAAGAGGGAAGACAAATAAAATCAGAAATGAGAAAGGAGACATTGCAACCCATAGCACAGAAATACAAAGGATCACAATAACTGTGAAAAACTTTGGATAACCTTGAAGAAATAGATAATTTCCTAAGACTAGACACACACACAAATACTGACTCATGAAGAAACAGAAAATATGATCAAACTAGCAACAAATAAGAAAACTGAATCAATAATAAAAAATTTCTTAGTGGAGAAAAGTGCAAGACCAGCTGGCTTCAGTGGAGAATTCTACTAAACATTTAAAGAAATAGTACCCAGCATTTTGAAATTCTTAGGAAAAAAAAAAAAAATTGAAGAGGATGGAAACTTCATTGAATGAAGATAGACAAAGGACACTATGAGAAAAGAAAATTATTCACTAATATCCTTAATGAACATAAATGCCAAAGTCCTCCATGAAATATTAGCAAAATTTGAAGACACATTAAAACATATACCTTGCTCAAATGGGTTATCTGTGGGATGCAAGGATGGTTCAACACACACAAATTGGTACACTAACTACGTTAGCAGAATGAAAGATAAAATCTAACCATATCGATGCAAAAAAGAGAATTTGAGGGCTGGGAATTTAGCTCAGTGGTTCCAGTATCTGCCTTGCAAGTACAAGGTCCCAGGTTGGACCCCCGGTAACTTCATACCACAATGCCAAGCATGTTGACTCATGCCCACCAGCAATCAGTACCACATACTACAGTGCCAGGTGTGGTGGCTCATGCCTGTAATACCAGCACTCAGAAGGCAGAGGCAGGAGGATTACTGAGTTCGAGACTGAGTTCAGGACCAGCCTGAACTACAAAGCGAGACCCTGTCTAAATAATGATGATGATGATGATGATGATGATGATGATGATAATAATAATAACTTGACAAAATTCAACATCATGTCATGATAAAACTCAACAAATTAGGTACAGAAGGAATGATCCTTAATATAAAGGCCATATATAACAAATACACAACTAATACTATCTTCCGCAATAGAAAATGGACAACTTCCCTCAAGGATAATTGATCAAAAGTATTGGAGGTCTCCAACAGAGCAATTAAGCAACAAAAAGATTTAAAAGCATAAATGGCATCCAAATTGGAAATGGATAGGTAGAACTGAAGTGAGTAGACATTTCTCCAAAGGAGACTAAAAACTGGCTACTAAGCCTTCTGAAAAAGCGCTCAAACATCATGATTCCTTAGGGAAATACAAATCTAAACCACAAGAAACTATCCCTCACATCTATAGAAATATGCCCTTACCCACAAGCTTGCCTTGCTCTACAGTGTTTCTTTCTCCCTCACGGCTTTACTTTCCCTGTAGGAAGTAGTCTTCCACTACAGGAAGTGGCCTCTTGGCTTCCTGTTTATCTCCTCTCTCTGTCCCGAGTAGGCGGAGTCCAGCTGACCCATCCTGTAAATCCAGGCCGTCTAGTGGACTTGAGATTGTTGCTAATCCTCACATCCCACCTAAGGCCTAAGTTCCCAGCAGAGGTCCCAGCCCCAATACATTGTTTGAATGGCCTACTAAATCTGTAATATTGTACCTCACCCCCAGGTCCCTTGGCTTCATTTTGTGATTAAACTTTATAGTCCTGGGCTATGTCCTGGTTCTCCTTACTCCACCATACCTGTTTCAAAAGTGGGGAAGTTTACAGATAACTGTTTATGGATACTTATCATACAGCCCAGGAAGAGGCACTGAAGAGCCCTCAAGGCATCCTGGTACGCTCAGTCAGCAGGAAAACATCATTCAACGAGCGTTGCTCTCTTGCTGTTCTAGAAATTGCTTTGTTCCCTCTTGGAGTCTAGCTCAGCCATTCCCCACTGACCCTCAAGAGAGAATTGACTGCCTTACCTTTTAGAGGCCTAACTTTTGAAAGATTCAATTTTCCTAATTTCCCTCCAGGTCCCGAGCTGAGTCAGTGACTGATTAGGTCTAGAATAGTCATGTGCTGGTTGTATTTATAGCACTAATTAATTAATACAGGTAAAGAGCTTGGAAGATAAAGTGCTACAAGAGTGCCATGTCTTAAAATGACTATTAACTCATGGGCTGGGGACCTACGAATGGGCGCGGATGGGCAAAAAAAAAAAAAAAAAAAAAAAAAAAAAGTGCCATCCCAGGTGGAGCCTTTTAAAAAGTATCTACTTGATTACGGAAGACATAAATTAACCGGAGGAAGCAATGCTACAGTCGGTGACAGACTGTCGTCAGAATCCTTCCCCGTTTGGTTTCCATTTAAATCGACACATATGGCGAGGGGTTGTTTCAGGGTTCCAAGCATACGTGCACTCTCCTGCAGGAATGTGGATGCCTTCATTTAAGTGAACTTGCGCGCGTGTGTGTGTAGCATGGCTTCCCAGCAACAGGAGGATAAGTGTGGAGCTCTGCAGAGTCGGGAGCCCAGAAATGGGTGGTTTGTTTCATTTTTGTGTGGTCTGAGGTACCTGAGATCCTTCAAGCGTGTAGTGTTGGCACATAAGCCTGGAGGGAACTGGCGGCACCAAGATGGGGGCCAGTCTGCTAGTGATCAAGAGGTCGCTTCGCAGTCTTGGGGAATCTTCCTGTAGTAAGAAGAACCTTGGAAGAAGATTCGCAGGGACTAGGGTCTCAGCTTTTAGGCTCAGCCACACAAAATACGACAAAGGCCAGAGGGCGTTTGTGCAATTTAATGTCAGAGTTTGGGCTGCGGCTGAGCTTTGCTGCGTCCTGAATCTGTCTTAGTCTGGCCTGGCCTCTCCCCGGAGTAGAAATGCCTGTGGATCCTGATGGAAAGATTTATCCTCTAAACTGTCCTGAGTCAGCCCCTTTGCCCACCACGCATGGGCTTGGAGACATCTTCACAAGGTTATTGTCACCCTGTGTGTTCAGAAAAAGGCATTCCCCAGGTGAGTGCAGGAATATGGATACAAGCCCTGGAAAATAGACCTCAGCAGCACTGTTCCCCGAGTAGGGCCTCTTTTACAATGACCAGCAACACTCAGGTCTCAGGTGGGGCTAGGAAGCCCCCGAGGGTTCGTCATCATCGCCTCTCCATTCTGAGACCAAGAGATGGAATTGCATCTAGAGTGACCCTGGAGAAAGGCTATCCAGAAGTCCTCAGAGACTTGCTTCAAGAAAAGGTTAACTGCATCCGACAGAGTCTATTCAATAAAGCACTCTCAGGTCTTTTAAAACAGGGGAATGTAATACAGGGAATTGGCTGCAGTGGTGTTAAAAGAGTACAAGGGGAAAAAAATGGTGGGTTTACTCATTGATGAACAGCTACTGGAAGTGTCTACCGCTCCAAAGGCTCGAGCAACAACAGGGAAAAATAAGTTAGCCAGCAGCCGTGGTTTGGTGCCACTGAGACTGTCGCTGCTAGAAAAAGCTGGCTGAGCTGGAACCTGAGCCCCCATTTTCTGGCCTGCTGCTGCTGCTGCTGCTGCCGCCGCCGCCACTGTTACTGCCTTGGCTGCTGTCCCCTCCCTGGCTAGGCTCCTCCACAGCTGCTCCTGCTACTCCTGCTGGAGAAGCCAGGAAAAATAGCTTCTGCTTTCTTTATGCTTTTCACCTCAGGGCTTCTTATTGGTGGAACCTCACTGCAGCCAGCCAGTTAGCAAAGGGAGGTGGAAGATGTAGTTTGCAGGCATCTAACCCCAGTGTGAGAGAGATGTGTGTGGAGGGGCAGTTATTTGCTCAGAGACAGTATGCACTACTTGTTCTTTTTGGGAGGGGCTTAAAATTTGAAGATTAGGCTGGACATAGTGATACTCTGGGAGGCTGAGACATGAGGATTGCAGGTTCTAGCCCATCCTGCACAATGTAGTGATTTCCTGAGACTCTGTCTCAAAATAAAAAAGATTGGAGATATAGTTCAGTATGGAGGCCCTGGATTCGATCCCTAGTACTGCAAAAAGAACAACCGGAGAATGAAGAGTAAGAGAAGGAGAAGGAGAAGAGGGAGGAGGGGAATAAGATGATGAAAGAGAGCTTGGCAAGTAATTACTATATATACTTAGCATCCACGCTTTTCTAGGCTTTAGTATTAAAGCAGCAAGAAAAACAGGGTCTTTGTTTAGATGGAGCTAGTAGGAGTCTATACTTACCAGTACTTACGGCCAAGCACTGAATTAGAAAGATAGATGACCTCATTCCTTTCTGACAACTCTTCAGGTTTTCCAGTGAGGTTATAGAAGCGCAGGGAACTTATACTAAGATAAACTCACCCCAGATCACATCCTCTGGGGAGTTCACCACCAACTGAAAATTCCTGTGGAGTTCTTGTCCATGGGGATACATTTGCCTTCCCAGGTGAGGAGGAGCTTTGGAATAACCTGTCTTGGACCTTGTTTAATAGGACAGTGACAAGATGGGTTGTCCCAGCAAGTGTGGTCACTACCTCTGCTCCATATCCTAGCATTCTTCAAGGTCTACTCCGTGATCCACTCTTTGGCGCCCCCTAGAGACTTACCGTGTCAGTTCCCACCGAGTTTCTTTGCTGCGGGCAACTGAAACAAAATCCAGCAAAG
Organism: Petromus typicus; assembly: GCA_004026965.1. Lineage (NCBI taxonomy): Eukaryota > Metazoa > Chordata > Mammalia > Rodentia > Petromuridae > Petromus > Petromus typicus. The sequence continues at coordinate 36,517 of PVIR01011757.1, forward strand.
GAGGAAATTCCTGAAAGGCTATCAAACAGCCCAAAAGAGGGTGGGAAGGCTGAGGATCAAGGCTTGGGAAAAGAAAAGAAACCAGAGTGGCTCAAGACTCTGGGGAAGTGTTGTAGGCAACGGTGGACATCTGGCAGCTTCAGCAAATCCAGGCTCCTGGGCTGCACTGAAAGGGCGTGGATCCTGCACCACTTTGCCTGGGGAAAGGAGAGTGATTAGGCAAGCCTAGACAGGGATTGCCTCTTGCCTAGGAGAGGGAAGGACACTGAAGGGGAGAGGACCCCACAGTCAAAACCACAGATATCCCCACTGAGAACAGATGACAGTACCCAGTGACTCTGGAATCCTATTGTCACCCGCCAGAAGTTATAGATAGCCCCGGGTAGCAGGAGTAGGCAGAGGAGGCATCCTTTGCTTTTTTTTACAGACCCACACTTACCTTGAGACCTACTTTAGTCTTGAGTGTGTCTGCCTGAGGGCCCAGGTCCTCAGGCCTTGGCCTGTGGGGGGGCACATGTGTCTTGGTTCACATAGACTGACACCGTCTTTCATCTGTTGCCTCCTGGATTGTGTTGGAGAGAATACTTACTATCACATTTTCCACAAATCCCATCCATCTCCAGGAGTAGCAAGACACCCATAATTGAGCCCTTTGTGTATCTTTACAGGACCATGTGGGAGGGAAAACCAGCCACAAACCAGTGCATGACCTCATTTGCTCTGGAAAAATATGAATCTTGGCGAACTTTTCCCTTCTTCCCAAACATGCAGTAAAATGTTTACTTCCACATAGACTTTTAAATGCACCACTGATGCGCTCGCTCCCCGAGTATATCAGCAGATTTAAAAGGTTCATAAAAATTCCTTTCATATGGCTACAGTAAACTTTTGTGCAATTGTTCTTCTATGAGATTAGCAGTTCACAGACCATCTTTTAAAGTTTGATCACTGATTTGTCTGAGACCTCATTATCAACAGACTGGGGAATGATGAAGCTTATTTATCACCACAGCTGGTGAATCAACATAATCCATTAAGTCTCCAGGGCCTTATATCTCAAGGACCTTATTCCTTTGTGGAGCATGAAATGCTGTTCTCTCTCTACCGCCGCCTGCTATCATTTCAGGCATGTTGCTCATTGGTGAGCATTGGTGGGTGCCTCAGTCTGGGGCTGGTACTGCATTGTCAGGAGTTAAGAGGCAAGTGAGGACGAGGAACCGGTCTCATGGGGCTCAAGGCCTACAGTGGCCTTTGCAGACGTAAGTGTTACTGGGCTGCACTTGATAAGATGCTTATCCCCCAGACCTGCCTCAGTAAGCAGGAGCCTAAGCAAGTAGACAATGAATTGAAGCTTGTCTGTAGGAAGCAGCAGCTGCACGTGTGCAGTGTCATAGTCATAGCAGACACAGAGTGATCCCACCACACCAAGGTTGTGGTCCCACCACACCAACCACACTCACTGTCCCTGTAGGACCTTTGCCTTTCACTACTGTCTGCGTGGTCTGCTCTTTCTTCAGATGTCTACTTGGCTAACTTCCTCACCATGAAGTGCTTACTGCAGCCTTATCTACTCCTCTATCATTGTCACCATCATCGTCACCATCCTCCTTCTCCTCACTGCCACTATTGTATTTTAAATGACATTAAATTTACCATCTTCATTCCTTTTCTTATGGTAATGAGATTGAACTAGATTTGCACTAAGCTACATATCCAGTACACTTTAGTTTTTATTTTGAGTTTTGCTTAGTTTCGAAGTTGCCCAGGCTGGGCTCATACTTGTATTTCTCCTGCTTCTGTTTCCTCTAGTGCTGAGATTATAATTACTCCATACTTGGCTCTGCTTTGATCCATTTTAAGAGTATAGTTCAGTATTAGGTTTTGCAAACATCATCACTATCCTCTCTGGAATTTTTTTGGTCTTTAAACACCAAAACTCTATATCCATTAAATAATAACTTTTCATTCCCTTCTACCCCATTTTCTGAAAACCATTGTCCTATTTCTATTTATGAGCTTGACCACTGTTGAAACCTTGTGTAAGTGGAATCAGACAGTATTTGTCTTTTTGTGTTTTTTTTTAAATTTAGCATAATGTACTCAAGGTTTATCTATATTATAGCATGTGCTAGAATTTCTTCTATTTAAGAAATGGAATAATATTGTACCGTGTAGATGTATTACCATTTTACTTATCCACCCATCAGTGGACACCTAAGTTGCTTTCATGTTCTGGATCTTGTTTAAATATAGGAGAGTACAAATATTTCTTGGAGAAACTGTTTTCTGTTCTTTTAGATTAACATCAGTGTTTGAGTTGCTACATTACATAGTGGTTCTATTTTTAATGTTTTGAGGAGTCTTCATACTGTTTTCCATACTGGCTGTACCATCACACATTCTTACAGTTCATCCTGAAGAATGTAAAGCAATGGCTCATTGTGGTTTTATTTCCCATCACCCCAGTTTAGTTAGTCAGTTTTCTTGTTGCTGGGACCAACTATCCAACTTGAACAACTTCAAGCAGGAAGGGTTATTTTTGCTCATAGCATCAAAGTATATTGACCATGAACAGCTCCAAGGAAGGAACATCTTGAGATAAGGCTATGGAGGAATAAGGCTATTTAATCTATGGTGGTCAGGAAACGAGCAAGGAAGAAGTTCCAGAGAGTTAATGGTCAAGGGACTACATCTAGTCCCTGTGATCATGCATACATGACCAAGTTGTGCCCAGAAGTGTGCTTTACCAATTCCTACAGAGACTCCTAAGCCAATCAAATTGACATAAGTTTAAGCACCTTATTCAACTACTGTCAACTTGATACTTGCTATGGTTTAGAGCTTGAATGTCCCTGAAAATTCTCATGTGCTTAGAAGTGTGGATTTTAGAAGGTGATTGGATCATAGAGCACCTTACCTGTCAATGCATTGGTTAATCCGCTGACAAATCCATAGTTAGTTGTGTTGTTAGGAGGTGGGGCTTGGTTGGAAGAGGTGGGTTATTGAGTGAGTGAGCTGGGTGTACTTCCCTCTCCAGCTCCTTTCCTCTCTCTCTGCTTCCTGGCTACCTTGGTGTGAGCAGTTTTCCTTTGACACAACTTTCTACCATGCCTTTCCTGAAACTGAGCCAACCAACTATATGAACTGAATCCTCTAAAACTTGTAAGCCCAAAATATCTCTGCCCTTTTTTTTTTTTTTTTTTGAGATAGGGTCTCATTTTGTAGCTTAGGCTGGCCCTGAGCTCAGCCTTGAACTCAGCAAGCCTCCTGCCTCTGCCTCTTAAGTGCTGGGATTACAGGCGTGAGACACCACGCCTAGCACTGTGGTATGTGGTGCTGATTGCTAGTGGGTGTGAGTCACCGTGACCAGTATTGTTGTATGTGGTTAAGGGTTCAAATCTGGGCCCTTGCACTTGCAAGGCAGGCACTGGAACCACTGAGTTAAATTCTTGGCCTATATCTTTTCTCTTTTGAGTTGTGAGTATTAGATATTGTTCCTCAGCAATAAGAATATAACTAAAACAAAACCCAAACACATTTCCTTAAGCTGTACTGAATCTCCAAATAAATATAATAACAAGTAAATAATTCTACCTAACATGTTACAACTATCCTGAGTATAACCAAAATAGAAATAATTGCTTCTCAAAGTCTCAGCAATTCTAACACTTTTCAGAAGGCAAAAAACCCATATCTTCTGAGACTCAAGGCAGTATTAGCTGAATCTCTGTTAAAATTAAAAAAAATTAAGTTAATAAATTACATAATCCCAGGGTAAAATAGCACAGGGTAAACATTCTCATTCCCAAGGGAGGCCTAGGAGGGATAGAAAACATAGGATCAAAGCAAGAATAAGAC
>PVIR01011758.1:0-39964 GCA_004026965.1 Petromus typicus
GATGTCATTTTATGTGGAAACATGGATTCTATTGGTGAACCCAAAAGAAATGGACACTGAGGGCCAGGATTTTGCTCAAGTGGTACCACACCTACTATGGAAGCAGAAAGGCCTGAGTTCAATCCCCATGGGACATGTCCCATGTCCCCTCAAAAAAGAGAATGGACACTGAGTAGGGTGGTGTTTTAGGGACTCTTTAATCTATTTTTCATACTTTTCATATATGTATGTGTGAGGGTAATAAATGACAGAAATTTAAAATAAGTTGGCTCTTTCAAGAGTAAAAATAATTACAGACAAGTAGTAAGCACCATCATCATCATTTAATAATTCATGGCATCTTTTCCTTCTAGAGGTGCAGATCATTTACATCCCACTCTTATCAGTGTGGTTTCAGACAGGAGATTTAGCAAAAGGAGTGAAGAAATGGAGATGCAGAACTTTCCATCCCCAGACACCAACACATCCATACACACTTATGTACACATGCCTATGGCCATTTTCCTAAGATTCCTGTAAAAGCAAACACAAATTTTCATTTCAAGAAAGCAATGTCTGTAAAGTTATAAAAAAATTGGGCAAAAGTATTTTAAATGAATCCTATTTTATCAATTAAATGTATTTGCTATTAATTACTAAAATAAATGCACTGCCTTTATGTGAAGAATGACAAAGCAGAACTCTGATACGGATATTATGAGGATTACTAATTTAAATTCATGACTTAGATTATTTCAAATATACATATGGAAACCAGAATCTTTTCATAACCAGACTTTACAAACAAGAAAAGTTATGCTAAGACATGACATACACAAAATTTAGAAAGCTTCACAGATTTAAATTTTCCATATAAAGCACCAACTATTTTGTCAATGCTTTTATGTAATACTGAAGATGCAGCAATGGTGTTTAAAACTCCACTGACATTTTTCTGGTTTTAAAGATGGTAACTTCTCATCCTGTCAATGAGAAACATACAATGTGCTACACACAAGTTTAAAGACGGGTTCCTGTATCAACAGAGATGATGACTGGGAACTCTTGTACCTCTCCACTTCCTGATACCCTAATCCCTGCCCTTAGGCTATAAGATGTCTACACTCTTTGTTCCTGGCCACTTGCCCACTTGCCATCTTGAGAGTAGTCAGTCTGGTTGCTTTCCTTCTAATAAGGAAACACACAAACACACACACACACACACACACACACACACACACACACGCCTGGAGATTTAGCTCAGCATTCCCAGCGTCAGCCTGGAGAGAGCAGAGTCCTAAGTTTGATCCCTGGTACCACATATCACAATGCCAGGCGTGATGGCTCATGCCTATGGTCCCAGTACTTGGGAGGCAGAGGCAGAAGGATTGCCAAGAGTTTGGGGCTAGCCTGGGCTACCTAGTGGGTTCGGGGCCAGCCTGGGCTACCTAGTGGGTTCGGGGCCAGCCTGGGCTCAGGGGTGGCAGGAATTTAGCTCAGTGATTTCTGTGTCTGCCTGGCAAGCACAAGGTCCCGAGTTCAATCCCTGGTACCACATACCACAATGCCAGGCATGGTGGCTCATGCCTATAATCCCAGTACCAGGGAAGCAGAGGCAGGAGGATTGCCAAAAGCACGAGTTCCAGACTAGTCTGGGCTGCATTAGTGAGTTTAGAACCATCCTGAACCACAAAGCAAGGCCCTGTCTCAAAAAATTAAAACTTAAAAAAAAAAAGAAAAAAGAAATTCCCAATGGTTATCTCTGGACAAATAACTATTCAAATGGAAAAAAAGTATTCTAAACTTTCTGTTTTTATAATACCTTAAGAATCAGTTTGGTCCCAGTAGAGGTAGCAAATTTATCACAGACATAAGAATATAATAAGTAATAAAAGTATATATAAATCTTACGTCCTAGTCAAAACCTTTTCACACAGAGTCCTTCTGTCTTTGTCAGAGAGACAAGTGACTAAGTGGCCACTTCTGGACTGAGTACTCTCATCCAAATCTTCCTCCTCTACTTTCTGGTCATTTGACCTTGATCAAAATAGTTATCTCCAGTCTCATCACAGAAATAGAAATAATAGTTTCTGCTTCATGGAATTTGACATAGTCCCACAACAGTAAGGAGGTCCTAATTTTGTTGACATCGTCATTTATTAGAATGTTAGCAGCATTTTCCATATCATTATTTTTTATAAAACATTTGTGAGCTACACTGTATTCCACCACATGGGTATTCCATCATGAATGCAGATCCCTACTGCTAGCCATTTAAACTGTTCCCCAAGTCTTTGTTTTTAACATGGGGCAGCTTCACGAGGAGCAACAGCACGTTGGAAAGTAGAGTACTTACTGTATTGCAGTAAGAGGGGCAGGGATGCAGCTCAGTGGCAGAGTGCTTGCCTAGCATGCACCAGGCCCTGGGTGTCCTCTCAGCACCCAAAACAAAAAGAAACTACTCAATTACAGTGACAAGGATAACAGCAAGGGTCACATGCAGATCAGGCTAGTGCCTACACCCAGTTGCTGCACTGTCCCGCCACTCACACTTCCTTGGTTCTTCCCCGTTCTCCTGGGGGGTAGCCATTCTGCTAGCCATCTAGGGGCTACCAAGAGCCTTCCAATAAATTTTCTTCTGCCTACATTTGCCAGGATTTTATGGCTTGTAACCAAAGCAGCCAATTGACAGAGAAAATACTGTTCTGTTCCATAATGCCCTACTAATTTCAAAGCTGACTCATTAAAACCCTGTCCTGAACACACTCACATACATGAATGATAAGCTACACAACCAGCCAAGCTTCACGACCTACCACGTCTCAGGAAGCAGCCAAACGGGCGATGCTAAGGAAGAAGGTCTCAGAAAAAAGACCTTGTACCCCAGTGAGAACTCCGATGTGCACTGACAAGCCTCACTAATGCAAACTGTATAGAATGGATAAACTACAGAAGGACTAATTTTTCTCTAAGCACAATAATCAAATTGTACATTTTACCCAAGTACTAATACGACTACTAACTGCTAACACTTCGTATGCTAGTGCATATACACAAAGCATTTGTTACAATCATTTTTCATATTAAGCATCTAATTGTTACATTAACCTGTCATAGGTATTATTATCCCTTTGTTGCAGGAGAAGAAACTGAGCCTTCATAGACTGAGTAACCTATGCAACATAACACTTCTACTAAGGATGTTGTCTGTTTTGCTTTGTTTTGTTTTGAGACAGGGTCTTATTATGTATCCAGGCTGACCCTGAGCTCATGGCAATCCTTCCTCTCAGCTTCCTGAGTGCTGAGATTATAGGTGGCTGCCACCATACCCAGGTTCCGCTACTGAGGATTTGAACACAATGAAGTCACCTTCAAAATCTGTGCTCTTGGCCACTATAGACGCCGTTTCTTGACTTTTGCATATGATGACCAACTTTGGGGTTCTAAGCATATATTAAAATTTCATTTTATCACAGATGGTGCCTAAATGGGAAGAGGATATATTTACCACAAAGCTGGACCTACATAAATACACCCATCCTCTTCTACTAGAGAATCTTCCACTCAGACTGTGACTCCAGCCTACAGAATGACTTATCACTTGCCCAACAACTGCCAAGTACTTTTTACTCCTAAGCCTTTGCTCAAGCTATTGCCATTGTCTAAAAAGTGCTCCCAACTCATCATGTCTGCCTACTTCCAATCAGTCACGCAAGGCCAAGTTCAAATGCCAGGCCCTCCACAAACCTCCCTCAGCACCCTCCAGCTGGGATGAATTTGCCTCTTCCCAGACTCCTCGGGCATGACTATCTCCAGCAGAATACATACTGCAATTCTTCTCCCCACTCCTTCCTTCCCAGTGCACAGTTAAAGAACCTAGGAACCAAATCTGATAAACTATCTGCTTTTACATAGCATTCTCTACTGTGTAGGAAAGGGTTATTGCAGGGAGTAGTTGCTCAGCTAATCACTGCTTAAGTCAATGAGATCAGGGTGTCAAAGCTTTTCTAACACACAATTCTGAGGAGGTAAACTGGAAAATATCAGAGACTGAGAAACATTCAGCCTATCATTAAACTATGATAAACCTCCTATAAATCTAAATCTAAATACCTTTTCATTAAAACACACTGTGATTTGTGAAATTTTAACCTTTATCTTAATAAGTCCTTTTATAGTCTAAATATGCACACTGCAAAATGAAAGAGAACATTTTTGGGAAAACTATTTGAAATATTTGGTAAATACTGGGAATACAAGGTCACATGAGCCACAAGGAAAACGGCTTTGACTCTGGATCCCTCCACAGCGAATAGTAAGTTAAGGGCTCAAGCCAACCAGACAGATGCGGCTACCACAGCCTCCTCCCTGCCATGAGCTCCCAAGTGAGTTCTGGGTTAATCACAGCTAGGAACCTCTCTGCCTTCCGAGTTGTTCATTACTGCATCTCTCCCCAGCACTACCACAGTGAATACAAAATGTTCCCTGCAAGTTTTCTAGAATAAATATGAAAAGATGGCAGGGAAAAATTCAAGTATAGTTACAATTATTAACCAAGAGGAAGTAATACACTAATTTCTGTGATAAGTGTTTGGTAAAGACACATTTCTCTATCAGCAGAAGAAACAAGACTTCACTAAGACGACTGACTGCCTACACCACTGAAGAGCCTCCTGGACGATGTGCAGAAGGGGCAGCGCTGACCAGCCTGCATATAGCCCTTGCCACTCTGAGAAACCCTCACAGCATCTCAAGGATACACCCTGTAGGCACACTAAAACTTTACTGTAGCAAGCAGAAGAGTGACCTGCACACATTTCTGAGAGCTCTGCTCACTGCCTGTCACCTAGACACAGCTGGCCTTCCTGAAAGCCCCTGGCCTGATGCAACTAACAATAGGAGCCGCTCTTTCTAGACAGAGACAGTGAGGTGTTGGCCTCCAGCAGTTCGCACAGGAGAGATCTGTCTTCCAAACAGCACAGTTATTTAAAGTAAGAAAAATTAAGCAAGTTCATGACTTTCTGAAGCCAGTTCCAAAGTGGCACTCAACAGCACCCCAGATCACAGAGGCTGCCCTTTGCCCTCGGTCAATCTTATTGTTCTCTTGAACATCAGTAATCGCCCTGAATTATTGAGACTTGTGCCCACCTCAACAGCAAGCCTGAAAATGTGACAAGTTTCCCAAAAGTGTCCAGAGGATGAAAAGTGTGGGAAATGTAATTTGCCTCTGTGAAAACAAGTCATTCTTCTTAAAAATCCATTATGATGAACTTCTCTAAATTCAAACGTTTAAGAAAACTCTTGACAGGGCTGGGGATATAGCTCGATGGCACCACAGTGGCCTTGACAGTACGTGAAAACCACAGGCAGAGCAGTCCTAATGGGACTCACACCCGGCTTGAACCTGAAGAACACTCAGCCATTGTTGCAATGCACAGCCTTAACAACTGGCCATGCCAGGCATTCCCCGTTACGCCCTTGCACTTGAGACTTGTAAGTTTAAAAGATCAATAGGATTTTTCATCTGGAAAAGAATCACTCCATTATTAAACAATAACATTTAAGATAGGAAAAAAACTCGAGATATGTACATGCTTCAATCTGTTCAGTGTACATTGCATGAAAGCATGTGTGCCACAGATCCTGCATGTGACCTGCAGGCGACCTGATACTGGAGGCCTTATGTCACCCAGCCCAGTTTCCCTCTTTCCAGTGTCTTCCTCACAAGGGTCCTGGTGAGAGATACAGCCAAACACCTGCAGGTTTTGTAAGAATAGAACCAACAAGAGAGGACAGCTTCAACATCAGCTAGACAGGTTTCAGGCAAAGTAACCATATCAACCAGGCCAGGGCATTTCTGCCAGGACAAAGGGTTTAAAACAGAATCATTCCAGGCAGAAGCAGAAGAGATGATCACCTTAGAATATGCCCACAGCTAAAACTTCTTTCCATTTCCAAGAACTGTCCTGTCCCACACATTCCAAAACATGTCACAGTGCACACCATCTGGTAATGGCTGAGGACAAAGGAAAGGCATGGATGGCTCAGATCCTATGTCTGTCATCTCTCCAAGAAGCTGAGGAAGCAGCTGACAGCATTCAGGCTCCTCTGGATGTACAGGAGACATAGGGGCTGGTTCCTAAGAGCCATCAGTGGGTTCTGTACCTAGAAGACCAACAAATCTTGAGTGTGAGCTATACATGAGCAGAGACAGACTTCTCTAGTGTGAACTAGGCAGCTAATACACCGTGCTGAAAAGCGCTCTACAACTATGAAACAACAGGCGAGGGGAAGCAGGACTCCTCACACACAGGTATCTGATCACATCCTCTTCTCTCCAAATCCATTTTGTTGTACTCTGCTCTATGCGCTGGGGTGAGGACTCTGCAAACTGCACTTCCTGGAATTCATGCCAGTTGCCTGAGCCTTTTTCACCTCAGTACTGGGGACTGAATCTGGTCAAGGCCTGTGCACTGGGCTACGTGCCTAGCCCTTCTTTTTTTTTTCTTGACATGAGGTCTCACTAAGTCGCCCAGGCATGGCATGAACTTTGGATGCTTCTGCCAGCGCCGTCCAGAATGCTGGGATTATATGCAACATCCTCCTCTGCCAAGAGGAGGGCCAAAGACAGTCTACATGCAGGCACACAGCGGTTCCCATCCATGCTCCTGCCCCAGTGGCAGCAAGGGCAGCTCAAGGCTCCCCTTCCCTTCTCATCTCAGCATCAGTCTCACCACACTCCCTCTCCAGTGCCAGCATGTGAGGGCCAGGTGCCAGGCTTGCCTAGTACTGACTGGATCCCCAAAGATACCAAAAGAGCACCTGTTAAAGCTAACCCATTCATGATTTTTAAGAACTTGATACAAGAAAAAGATACAAATGCTTTCTCAACCTGATAAAACATAGATATTTGAACTCAAAAGCCAGCATCAGGCATCACAGAGAAGACAGAAACACTGCCATCAGGAAGGGGCAGGCCAGGACATCCCCAACACCACCTACACTCTGAGGAGTGTCTGGGAGGTCCCAGTGACTCACAGGACAAGAAGAGGTAGAAATAAAACATACAATGCTTAGACATATTTTATTTTTAAGTGCTATAATTATTTATCAGCAAAGTCAGCTGAAAAACTGTTATAAGGAATAAGAATATTTCAGTAAGAAAACTGGTAACACAATTAAAAACTAAAATCAATAGCTTTTATTTATATAGAGAGCAGCACCATTTATAGTGGTGAAAGGCCAGGCATGGTGACACAGAAGACTGAGCCATCTCACAGATTCAAGGCCAACCTGGACTTCACAGTGAGTTCAAGGCCACCCTGAACTATGTAACACAATTGTACTTTGACAAGCATAAGAAAAGGTGAAAAAAAGATAAAATTTCTAGAAATAAATTGAAAAAATAAAATTTTATGAAGAAAGCTTTGTACATGAAGAATTTGACTAATGGGGAAACAGAACAAGTTGTGGGAAAAGAGAATTGATATAAACATTAATTCTGTGGCTAGAAACTTCTTGGCATCATGTCAAAACCCCAACACTCATCCTGCGGAAGAAATGGGGAATCAGCTCCCAGAGAATAAACCTAGAACTGCCCAGAATGTTTGGAAAGATGCTGGATCTTACTTAAGAGAGCACTCTGCAAGCTGAGTGTGGTTATGCATCTGTAATCCCAGCATGTAGGAGGCTGAGACAGGCCGATTGCTACCTCTAATTACAGTCTGGGCAACTTAATAAGGCCCTATCCTATCTCAAAACAAAAGACCAAAACAGAGCCAGAGATGTAGGTCATGTGAAGGTTCTGGGTTCCAAGCACAGTACGACAGAGAGACAGACAGGGGGTGGGGGTGGGTGTGGGGGAAGACTGAATGTATACTCCAAGTGTTCTCCCTCATCTATCAGATCAGCAAAGATCCAAGTCTAACAGCATCTTTAACAAAACATTGTGAGGATTCAGACTGAGACAAATGCAAAATAATATGATAACAAGATAGAGAAATCTATCCACATCTGTCATATTTTTTTTAAAAAAAATACATGTCTTTTATGCATTGATCTTGAGAAACGTGGTCCAAAGACAAAACAGCACGGTGACAGAGCAGGATACACAACGACATACACAGGCTTCCTGGCATCTCCTGAGCCACCTGTATGTACTATAAATGAGATCTTCCTCACCTCTGAATTGAGATTGTCTGCATATACAAAAGCTCACTGATTAGCTGGGTCTGAAGGAGCAGGCCTGTAATCCAAGCTTTCTGGAAGGCTGAGGCAGGAGGTGCAAAGCTTGGGCCCAGCATGGGCAACTTGGACTTAGCAAGACCCTGTCTGAAAAGAAAATGAAAAATAAAGCAAATGGCCCAAGGATACAACTCAATGTGAAGGCTGTGGGTTCAATCCCCAGTACTTCAAATCAGGAAGGAAATAAAGCTTCTGATTTCAATTTTTGTTTTTTGTTATTTTTGTTTTGTTTTTGAGACAGGATCTCACTACATATTTCAAGCTGGCCGTCAGCTCACTGTGTACCTTCCTCAAGAGAATCCTCCTGCCTCAGCCTCCTGAGTGCTGAGATTACAGGCACATGTCATACTGTCTGGCTGATATCAGTATTCTAATTGTGCTGCCAGAGAAAGGAGAAGATAAATATCCCATTTCCCACAAAATCAGACGTAAAGGGAAAATAAAAGGCTGATTATTTTGTAGTTGTCTTAATTGGGAGGAAATACAGTGTTAGTGTTTGCATTTGCACTGAGAAAACCACCGGAGGATGAACAAGAAGCAAACAAAACAAGTGCCATAATTACTCCCGGCACTGCAAAGGACATGACATGGGACAATGCAGGCATGAGCCTTCTCAAGCACTCCTTCCTCTATCACTTTGACATCTGAACCGGATAAATGCACTCTCTATTAAACAGACAATAAGAGAAAAAGATAACTACTAACAAGTTTAAAAGGCAGATGACCTGAGCAGTGAAGGCAAACCTATGCACAGATGTTGCAGTAAGGTGTCTTCTCATTGCAAGCCCTAAAAGGTTCGGCATCACTGACCTACCAGAAGAACAATCAGTGATGCAGAAAAGCAGTCCATGGAGGACAGCCTAAAAAGATGCTTATCCACAGCCACAAAGCAAAGGCAAGGAAACCAATAAGGGTCAGCGACTTAACGAACTACACAAGGGTCAGCTACACAACGAACTACAGTGCGCGCAGTCATTTAAAAAAAATGAGGGTGCTGGGGTAGGGACACTGAAAGCCTGTGACTCAGCTAAAGAAAATGAAAAACTGGACAAACAGAATCCACTTTTCAGAACTCTGGAAAATAATCAGAGCTTACAACAAGCAAGGAATATTTAATCAAAAATAGCTGAATTTCACTAAGTAAGCTTTGTGACCTTTCAATTTAGCCTGATTCCATCTCACTCCCTAGTTCGGCAATAGCCTTGACAACAGCTGATATCCCTGAAAATAGATACCTAGTACGGAGGGAACAGAACAGACCTTTTCCTCAAAGAACTGTGGCTGAACGTTTCAACCTGTTTGCCAGCTGAGGACGGGCTCAAAGGGCCTGCCCTTCACTAGCCTGACTCAGAACTCTTGCCACACTAACGTATGGGGGCGGGCAGCATTTACTGAAAACATTTAAAAGGAAATATATGAGCTACTACACCCCAACTCAGGACCAGAGATAACACGGCAAATAATAAACTTCTATAAAAGCTGGAGAGAAAGCCAAGTATGATGCCTGCCTTTATTCTCAGCACTCTGGGAGGCTGCAGCAAGGCTGATCATATGCTTGAAGCCAGCTTGGGCCACTTTCATGAGATGCTATCTCAAAAAAATAAAAAATGGACTGGGGATATAGATCAGTACAAAGGCCCTTCAGTCCCCAGTGCCATGGGGGCAGGAGGTATAACAGAAAAGCTGAGATGAGATTTTTAAGGAAATGTGGGCTTTGAAAGGCCAAGATGGCCACATGCATGCTGAGGGTGGGCAAAGACTCAGTAAAGACCTCACAACCCCAAGGCTCTCATCTCTGGCTTTTCTCCAGGTTCCTTACACATGGGGAGTGACAGCTGATACAGCCAGGTGCTGAAGGACCCACAGCACATGAAAACCTCCATCAGCAAGACTAAGAGGTTGATTAACAAGAGGAAAATAACAGAAACTGTCCTGGAGGAAACCCAGGTACTGGACTTACTAAACAAAGACTTTAAGCCAATAATTTCAAATATGCTTAAAGAGCTGAAAACAAAACAAAAGCCCATGTTTATGTAAATAAAGAAAACTGTGAGAATAGTGTCTCACCAAAGACAGAACATCAGTATAAACAGAGAAATTATAAAAAGCAATGAAACTAATTCAGGAGATGAAATGCACAATAATTCAAATAGAAAATTCACTAGAGAAGTTCAACAGCAGACTTAACAGGCAAAAAAAGAATCCGCAAATCTGAGAACATGCCAATTAAAATTACTCAGCAAATCTGCCTAGTCCCACAAGAAAAAACCAACAGTAATCAAAATCTTCTAAAAAAAGAAAAGCTCCAGGCCCAGATGGCTTTTCTGGTTCATTTACAAATATGTTTTTAAAAAATTAACAAAAACCCTTCATAAACTATTCCAGAAATAAAAGAGAAGGAAACATTTCCTAACTTATCCTGTCATGCCAGGGCGACACTGATACCAAAGTCAGACAGAGACACCACATGCCAATCAATGTTCTTTTCCAATACAAGTGCGATCCTCAATGACATGCTAGGAAACTGAATACAGTGTCACATTATATTAAGAGAATTTACAACATGATCAGAGATTTATCCCAGGAATAAAAAGGTAGTTCAACATGTGAAAATCAATCAGTGTTGGGCATGGCGGTACATGTCTGTAATCTCAGCAGTCAGGTGAGGCAGGAGAACCAATTACATAGTGAGTTCTGATTTGAAGGCCAGTCTGAACTACATAATGAGATCCTATTTTTTAATAAAATTGATCAATGAACCTGCACATGTTAACACATACCTGTAATCTCAAAACACTACGGAAAGCTGAAGTAGGAAGATTCCAAGTTCAGTCTGAGCCTGGATAACTTAGCAAGACCCTATCTCAATTATTTTCTTTAAAAAAGATGTTTTTTTCTAAGGGGTAAGGATAGCTATCTGTGCAAAGACCCTGGCTTCAATCTCCAACATCAACTAGAGGTAAGAAATAAAATAATTTAACTTTTAGAAGAAGAGTAAATTATTCAGCACCTTGAATTAATAATGGTTTCAATATGATTTTTTTAAAAAAGCACAGGATAATCCATAGAACTGAGAAAAATACTTGTATATTATGCATCTGTTAAGAATTTGGTATCAAGAATAAAAATCCAGGGATGCATGCCTTTAATACCAGCACTCTGGGAAGCTGAGACAAGAGGGTCACAAATTCCAGCCAGCCTGAGCCACTTAGCAAGATCTTGTTTCAAAATAGTAAAAATACAGCCAGCATCATACTCAATGGTCAAAAACTGCTTAAATCTTTCATACTAAGATCAGGAACAAGACAGAGATGTCCACTCTCACCTCTCCTGTTCAATATAGTGCTGGAAACATTAGCCACAGCAATTAGACAAGAGAAAGAAATAAAAGGAATAAAGATAGCAAAAGAAGAAGTTAAACTGCCATTATTTGTGGATGACAGGATATTCTATATAGAGGATCTTAAAAACTCAACCAAAAAATTGCTAGACTTAACTGCCAAATTTAGTAGCATAGCTGGATACCAGGTCAATGCTCAAAAATCAATAGCCTTTGTATACACAAATAACAGACTCACTGGCAGAGAAATTGGGGAGTCAATCCCTTTCACAATAACATTAAAAAAATGAAATATCTAGGAATCAATCTAACAAAGGAAGTGAAAGACCTCTACTCTGAAAACTACAGCACTCTGTAAAAGGAGACAGATGTCAGAAAATGGAAAGACATACCTTGCTCCTGGGTAGGAAGAACAATATCATCAAAATGACTCTACTCCCACAACTCCTACATAGATTCAATGTAATCCCGACTGAAATCTCAACAGCGTATCTCACAGATCTAGAGAAAACAATCCAAAAATTCATCTGGAACTACAAAAGACCTAGATAGCAAAAGCAATTCTAAGCAACAAGGATATGGTGGGGGTATTATGATCCCCAACTTGAAACTATACTACAAAGCCACTGTGATAAAAACCACATGGTACTGGTAAAGTAACAGACCGGAGGATCAGTGGAGTAGATTAGAAGATCCAGAAACAACTCCAGATACACTAATCACCTCATCTTCGACAAAAGGGCCAAAAACCCTCAATGGAGAAAAGATAACCTCTTTAACAAATGGTGCTGGAAAAACTGGGCTTTATACTGCCAAAGACTAAAGCTAGACCTACCTCTTTCACTGTGTACCAAGCTAAAATCAAAGTGGATTAAAGGCCTAAATATTAAAACAGAAACACTAAACCTGTTGCAAAACAGGTCAGGTAAAACTCTTGAAGACACTGGATTAGGGAAAGACTTCATGAACAAAACCTCTATAGCACGAGAATTGGCAGAAGAAATCAATGAACGGAATCTCATCCTATCAAGAGGCTTATGCATAGCAAAGGAAACCACCAGCAGAGTGAAAAAGGAACCAACAATATAATACGGGAAGAATCTTTGCCAGCAGAGTCTCAGACAAAGGACTACTGTCTACAATATATAAGAAGCTTTAAAAAATCAGCCACCCAAATTTAAAGACCCAATTCAAAATGGTCATCTGAAATGAACAGACACTTTTCAGAGGAAAGTAAAAACAGCTAAGAAGCGTATGAAGAAATGCTCAACATCACTGGTCATTCCAGAGACGCAGATGAAACTCTCCATACAAGGGAATATTACGAAGTGGAGTATGGAGGCTAGGGAAGTTGCGCAAGGGTATAGCCCTTGCCTGACAGGCACAAGGCTTTGGGCTCCTTCCCCAGCATCACACACATTCACCCACATGCACAAATGAGGTACTGATAGCCTTGAAAACATTATGCCAAGGGAAGTAGGCCACATATAAGAGGCCACAGATTACAGGATCCCATGTTTATGAAAATATTCTGAAAAGGCAAGTCCGTAGGAACAGCCGATGAGTAGTAGCCAGGGCAGAAAGAAGGGCAGCGATTGAGTTAGCTATATTAGCATATTTTAGGTGTGATGACAATGTTGTCTCGTTAGACAGCAGACATGACTGTGCAGCACTGGAAATGTCACTGAAATTGCACCAAATTAAGTGTATAGGAAATGTTATGTTGCATGACTTTTACTTGAATTTTTTAATGACATGAAACAATTCTATCTAATACTGATACAGGAAGATCTCCAGGTTATACTGAGCTGAAAAGCAAGGTACAAAAATGTGTACAGTATCCTCATCTCTAAAAGGAGAAAGGTGACAAAATAAATTTTTTTTTAAATTTTTATATGCTAGGTTTTTGCAAAACCATACAAGTAACTGTTACCAATGGTTGCTTCTGGAGCAGGGAACTCCAAGCCAGGGACATGTACACAGACTTCCTCTTTAAATACTGTCTGGTACAATTTCAGTGATACACTGTGTACACATTACCTTTCCCCAAAACAACAAATTGACCTTTTTATAAAGAGTAAATATTTAAACAAAGGGACAGCTGTATAATGAAAGTTTGCTCACAGGAAGGCTGTTGACCTATGCTGGGGAAAAACACCAAAAATTAGATTCTGAGTGTTTATCTAACAGTGATGGGCACGAGAGTAATTTCTGAGAATCTGATTAGGCAGTCCCCTGTGTAAGATGATGATGTCAACCATGAGGCTGACACAGCAGAAATGGGAGGCCATGTGCTTGACAACAGGCTGCCTCGGCCACAAGGAGTCCGGTGGACAGGCAAGACCTCCTGCCTCTATCCTTCGTGCACTCAGAACCCTGCCCTGCACTCTGGCCTTCAGGCCCCAACAGGAAAAGAACTCTCTGTACTCAATTCTCTGTAACGAATTCTCCATACCCCATTTTACAACTCACAGAGAGCAAGATTCTACGAAACATCTGTGATTGTAGTCCAGCATCCCATTATTCTCAACTCCGATTCTGCTGATCTCCCAGGCGCATCACTCTCCCTAAAACATAAATGCAATGGCTTAACTCATGGCTTACAAGGGAGATTCACGAAAGGAAGGCAAGAAGTTCCCAAAGTGCCTTGTCTCGCTGCCTTCCCTAAGAAGGACTGCCCTTGCCTGCTGTCAGATGTCCTGTTCCTGAAGACTCTTTACAGAAGTTCCCAGAGACTCTGTCTACAACCCTGTCTTCTTTATTTCTACAGCCAATAAAGCAAATAACAAAACTGGAAGCCCCACTTAGCAGCCACTGCTGCAGCCTGTGACTGAATGTGAGGAAGTACCGTATTCTGCGAAACCTCTGAAGAGAACCTAAATTTAGATGATGTCTTTCACCATGCATGCCAGCCTCTGCGGTGAGGGAACCCCACGCACAGCAGCAGTGGGGAGGGCAGCGAGAGCTTAAAATACACACCAATGTGTCACTGTTGAGGGAGGGAAGCTGGAACTACTCAGCCCAAAGAGACTTTTTCTTGACATCGCTGGCATCCTAACTCTCAATAAATCGTACAAAAGATCTTGAAAACTTAGGAAGCGACACAGTGGACTAGGAAGGCAGACTCCTCACAAGACATCAATAAGAAAGCAATGAGCCACATCTGTGATGTCATCAGGCATCAGGAGACTGAAAATAGTGCACTGTCTCAAGAGTTCTCTGGAATTCTCAAGGGTGGGAGAAGACACCAGCTACTCAACCCACTCCTCAGTAGCCTACTCTTCTCAGATACGTCACTTTAGACCTTGAACTCAGAGATGGTTAAGAGTCCAAAGCAAAAAACTGATGTGACCTGAGATTTATGACAATCAACAAGGAGATACAGCTATGCTTTATAAGCCTGACACTGAGGCCCTCCTCTGTAATCCCAGAAATCTCGGAGGCTGAGACAGGAGGATTCCAAGTTAAATTTAGTAATTTATCAAGACCTGTCTCAAAATAAAAATTCAAAACACAAAAGACTGAAGATATAGCTCAGTTCAATCCTCTGTATCACATACACACACAGATACACACAAAAGCTGGATTCCACTCTTTAATCCTTAAAGAGTAAGAAAATCAATTTAAAAGCTAATCTTTGATGTTGCATTCCCAAAATGAAATTAAAATATACAAATTTTCTAAATTAACATTCACCAGACTTTTCCTGCTCTAAGACAGCTTCTACTTTGAAAGCCACATCTGAGACAGACTTCAGCAGATAACTTGTAGAAGATAAGAAGAAAGAAAGATGTTTTCTGTTCTTGAAGATTTGCATTCTACTCTTCTCCCCACCCCCAGTCAGCTGGGAAACATTTCAGATCCTGTTCCAGCTTGGTTTGGAAATGAAGTTCAGTCTTAACGAACAGTCAGCCTGGGAAATGCCTGGGACCACAGACCACTGGGTTTGCTCTTTCCCATCTTTCAGATGTCGAATGAGAGGCGCAAGGCAGTCCTGTGTCTGCACACTCCAACTTTCTGGCGCACTGCTGCCCTGTACCCAAGACAAGCTTCTCACACTCAGGACAGTCACTGTACAGACAATGCCACAGACTCTGCACAGGGCCAGGGGCATAGGGTGGACAAGGCCTCTTTCACCACACTGCACTACGCCGGGCATTGCTCAGTACCATCAGTACAAATGACACTGGGCATAGTGGAAACACTAGAACAACCTGCTTTCAGTGCATCTGAAATGTTAGTGTCCTTACTCTGCAGTAAGAGCTGACACAGTCACACTGACGCCCACCACACCACCGCCAAGTACTGCTTTACATAATCATAATTTCATGTCATTTCTCCGGTGTCTCCTGGACAACGCTGGTGTTTTATTCAGGTACTGTGTAAAGTGTCTCCAAGATCCAGCAATTATCTACACTCAACAAATCCTTTTCAACTTGGTTCATGTGTTCACAGGCTGGTTAAGCAGAACCACAAACTACTCTATCCAAAGTGACGGCAGCATGATGAGACCTAACTGATTACAAGCAAAGTTCCTTCACAGAGATGAGACAGTGGAAAAGCCGGAGTTCAGGGACAAACAGTAACACAGGGCAAGGACTGCCTGAACCAGGAACTTTCAAATTCTGTGAAGTCACTAAAACATTTCAGTTTTTTGTTTTTGTTTTTAGTGATACTGTAATTACAAAGTAACATTTTAAAAACACACTGGCCATAAATAATAACAAGGCAGTTTATTCTGAGTTCAGGAAGTAATCAATAGGAGTGTAGGCTAGGTTTAAATGAAAACAAAAAATGTGAGGTTGATAGAAGGGAAATTTGAAGAAAACAAATATTCTTCTGTTTTTATATTATTACTCATCTGTGTCCCAGTGAAGCCAGAGCCACTTCCCTCCCACGCAACTCTCGGACAGACGACTTCATGAGAGTCTTGGGTGCTCCTAACTCAACAACAGTGGAGTGGTGCACCCTGGAACTCCAACACTCTGGGAGGCTGAAGAAAGACTGCAGATTCAAGCCCAGCATGGAGGAGTTAAAGGGTACCTGTCTCAGAAAAGAAAAAGGACTAGAGATGTAGCTCAGTGTAAGGCCTACATTCAATTCCCAGTACCAAAATATAATATTAATTCAGAAGCTATCTTTACTCCAGTTTAAAAGTAAGAAGTCAAAGCCCAGTAACGTTACCAAACACGTCAACTTGAGTCCACTTACAAAATATTCCTGGCCCAGGCTTGGCCAGCCAGGCTCTGTGGACACTGGGCACCAGCTAGGAGCTAGATTACTTCACCAAGCCTTGCGACAACTTGATCAGGCAGAGGTTGTCTGGGCCTAAGGATTTGCCCAAGGCCTCTGGAATGTGGTGGAACTGGGTCGGCTGACTTCACTGCAGTGCATGCCTCCAAAATGGGGACACAAACAGTATCTCTTCCTGAGTTTAATGAGAGGCAAATACAACTCACGAGAAGTACTTAGCATACTTCTTGCCTGGCAACGAATAAACATTTCAATAATTGACAGATATCTTAATTATTCTTGTCCAAAATTATCCAGCTACTAAGCAGCAAAGCTAGAATGAAAAAACCAGGTTACCTGCATTCTATAACCAACATGTTCACCTTAGAATACTACGGTGTAGTTTGTGAACCTGACCTGGTTTCCATCAAGAGGCCAAAGGACAGAAAAGGCACTCCACAAGAATTTTTCTTTTCTTTAGAGGTACTGGCATCACAGCCCTTTTTTTCCTTTTGATTTTTTTTAGGCAGCGTCTCTCTCACTAAGTGGGTAAACTCCTCACAAGGTTTAAAAGAAAGCAAGTCACAATCAACCACAAAGACACTCAGGTGAGTACTTTACAGGGAAGACAGCTGCATTTGCCTCCAATAGTCAGCAACACATCCCCTGGACGCACAGTGTCCCAGGGAGCTTCGACACTGATGGCTACACTTATCCCTTGCAGCTGGATGAGATGGCTTTCAAGGGCCCAATGGAAATCTGGAGTTACCTTTGTAAGGATGCAGAGAATGAATAAGCAGCAGGATTCTCCTCCTTTCATTTCCCAAGCTCCTTCATTTTATCCAGTATACTACTTGGCAGATCACCAAGCATATAGTCGTTAGTCAATAAATATAATTTAAAACAAATTTTATAAACTATGTTGTCTAACCTTAGTCCCAATAAATAGTAGTTGTAAAACACCCCCAAGAAATGATCACCCAGCTTGCTAATAAGCAAGCTAACACACTTAGTACTTTATGAAGGAGACTCTCGCTCCTTCGATGGACATGTTATTAAACTCATTTCCAAACAACAGCAGCGGTCATTGTGACTCTTGGATGAGAAGCACTGACTCTGCACACCCTACCCAGTGGTTTCCACAGCTAGCTAGTGGCAATGCCAGGATCAGAACCCAGGCCACTTGCTACGTCATTTATGGGGTCCCACCCTGCCCTCTGCTACCATGCTCCAGGCCAGACCTCCGACCTTTCACAGATACAGTGTAGTGTGCCTACCCTTCAAATCACTGTACTCGTGCTCCAGTCTTCACTTGTGCTTTCAGTGCACAGTGTCATCCAAATCCTCTCAATACCCCTGCAGATCAGGCCACCCACAAGAAGCTTCCGCTCCCATGTGGCACTTTTTAACTGTCACTCAACTGCTTATCCTGACCGTCTTACCCCCTACCCCTGTGAAGTCCTGCTGGAGCCCATTATCTTTTCTCCATACTCTTTCCATTCTGTGATACTAATTACTGTGTATCATGCCCAAAAATGAGTATAGCTGGTATCTATGGCTTTGGTGTTTATCTTCCAGGAGAAATAACTTGCCTAAAAAATTAACATCAAATTCTAATGCAAAAATTATGAGCAATAATATTAAAGAACCACCAAGCCTCATTAAAATAACAAAGTACTTATTTCTCCGTTATATCTCCCAGTAAGTACATAATCCCTTTTTAAAACTGTGTCTATTTGTGTGGTAATACTTTAGGGATAGAGTGTATTTATCCAATACATTTATTTAAAATTGTTATTCCTTGATTAGATGTTCCTTTTGTTTTTTAACCTCAACTAGGTTCATTTAAAGTGATACGCATTTCAGAGTTGTTAAAAAGAAATTGGCTGTCTCAGTCAGGAGAGGCAGAGATGATACAGAAACAACTTACCTTAAGAAGGGCTTAATCGGGCCGGGGAGTTAGCTCAGTGGTTCCAGCGCCTGTCTTGCAAGCACAAAGGGCCCGGGTTTGATTCCCCGGTAACCACATAACAATACTGGGTGTGGAGACCCACACCCAGCAGCAACCAGTACCACATACCACAGTGCCAGGTGTGGTGGCTCACGCCTGTAATCCCAGCACTTGGGAGGCAGAGGCAGGAGGATTGTGATGTGAGTTTGAGGCTGAGCTCAGGGCCACCCTGAACCACAAAAGCGAGACCCTGTCTCAAAAAACCTAAAAAAAAAAAAAAAAAAAAAAAAAAGAAGGGCTTAATCTTTGCTAATAGGCACAGGCTAGGGGCTCTGGCTGAGGCCAGGGGGCCCTTGGTTCTATACAATAATTCGGAACCCAGGCAGAGGCCCTGCCACACGCCACACTGCTTCAGTGTGCTCTCAGCCCCACAGCAGCACAAGGACCTCTCCACCATAGGGCAGCCAGGAAGCGGTGGAGTCTATGTGGCTGGCACCGAGTGGCCAACGCCAGCTTTAAAGGCAGCCTGGGATCCCTGATCTATGGTACAGGAAAGGGGAAGGTTCACAGTAACACACAGGATACACTATCAATTGTGTTAACAACAGAACAAAAAAAGAGGGAAAGAGAGAGCATGAAAGGAAAGAATGCAGGAAATCTCTAGAAAAACTGGCAGTGCTGGGGTGAAAACAGCTGCTTCTCTGGAGGCAAGCTGGTGACCAGGGTCAGGGAGGAAAGGAGGTCTTTGTGTCACATGCATAAGTTATCTACTTAAAAATGAGAAAATAAACTGTAGGCTACAGAGGATATGTTTGAAATTAAGGAGTTTATTTCTGAATGAAGTCCAATCTATCTCAGTAGAAGAAAACACCAAATCCTTGACTCATCTTGCTTGAAACTGAACACATGGAGTGACAGTGACAATTATGTCTCTGCTAGGAGGTCGGGGCCCAGCTTCTGTCTATTCTATGCAGATGCAGTTTGACTATGTAAGTGGGGCAAAAAGGACTACAGTTGGTTAATTGTCTCCAAGGGAGAATAATTTTCCTTATATTTCAATTCATGTATTATTTTCTAAAAAAAAAAAAACTCCTTTTCTAAAATAAAAAGGTGTTTTTTGTACTTTTAAGCTAAACCCTAAACAGAATACAAGTAAACAAACCCTCCTAGGTTTCCAAAAGAGAAAGCACTAGTGCTTCAGAATGTGTGAAAACATGCAAAGCACAAGACTATAGTCTTTTACAAAGTTGTAATCAATACCCTCAAATACAAATGCTTCCTGTGCCAGATATGCTAGGGTGAGGAGGCAGCCTCTAGGCTCATGACAAGGTAACCCAGCAGCACATCTGTTCTTCTCATATGTTTGTCTTAAGCAGCTGATGGGGTAAGCCATAAATAATTCAATAACAAAATAGGTCAAGCCCCCCCACCAAGACTTCCATAATTCACTGCAATATTAACATTTAAAAAGGCCTAAAAAGGAGATAAGCTTATATAATCCCATCAATGACATTATCTAAATACAAAGCTCCTAAGAGAAAAAGAGCTTTTAAAAAGTTTTATTAGCATGTGTTTGCAAACCATAGTATATACATCCGTGGGCCCAGGATTGAGCTCAGTGGTTCTGGGGCCTCCCTTGCAAGCCCAAGGGCCAGAGTTTGATCCCCAGTAACCACATACAACAATGCCAGGCATAGTGACTCATACCCACCAGCAATTAGTACCACATACCATAGTACCAGGTGTTGTGGCTCATGCCTATGCCTATAATCCCAGCACTTGGGAGGCAGAGGCAGGAGGATTGCTGGGTTTGAGGCTAAGTTCAGGGCCAGCCTGAACTATAAAAGTGAGACACTGTCTCAAAAATATATAGCTATAGATATACACACATGCACATTTGTGGTGGGGAATTGGTACATGTACATATCGTATCTTGATCTTTTTTCCTCCCCTCTAGTCCCTCAAGATAAAGCGCTTTATCAAGGCTATGTTATATCCTTTAGAATTTTCCTTCCGAATTTATACTAGACATATATTAATAGAACTTTCTGCAACACCAAGTTGTGACTATCGCTCAAGCTCTTCAATACACTGTCCACATTTACATTTTAGTGGAAAATCAACTACCACATATTGCCTTCAAATATCACTATCGTGCTTTGAAACTGACTGAGTACCAGTAACTGTGACTTTAAAGATCATGGGCACCACCATTCACTCTGTCTTTAGCTTTCTAACAGGTCTAATTCAATCAACAGCAATGACTTCCAAAACCATAGCTCACAAATTTTCTAAATCACTGAAGAAAAGCAAATAGCCAAAGTAGGTCAAAAAATCTTTGAGTCTTGTATAATCCATCTATTAAACCTAGAGAATGAATTAGTGGTTATCACATTTCCAATACTGCAACACATAAGACCAAATCCAGTAAGTTAGGACAAAAAAAATGAAATGAAACATTAGATCCCATTGTATGGTGTTAAAACCGAAGACAGATGGCCTTAATTTGTGGATATGCAAACAATTTCAAGGACTTTCAAGTCAGAGGCTGCCATAATATCATTGACTCTCAGACATTTTTTCATATTTTAACATCTCTGAAATCTTCAAATGAAGATTTGTAATTACTGGTGTTTCTTATTTAGTGGTACATAAAACAATGGTATGACTTTCAAGCAAAGTCATCTTAGATCCACTGAAATAAGATAAACTTAATATTGGCTGACATGTACTGAACATTTATGTACTATTTGGTACATCAAGATTATCTCATTTATACCCACAACAACATTCTGAAGTGGTTCCGATCACCTTTCCCCCTTCTTACAGCCAAAGAAACTAAGAAAGGAGGTCACCTGTCTACAGGCACTGTTTGGCTCCTGCCAACACTCAGCCACCCAACTTACTGACTATACAGCAGGAAGACCTGAGGGTCTGACAGCCACCATTCCCGGGGCATATGTTCAAACCCTAGACAAGCGTCTTAGTGTACTTTTTTTCCCTTAGAAATATAAAAGAGAAAATACAGAGCTCCAAATATTAAGAACAGTCTTTAATTTTAAGTATTTATGATAGGGAAGGGTCAGTAATCATTTATTTTAAAAAGTCATATTCTTACATAAAAGCTAAATTTCTTCTTTCTATATACCTTTTGAACTCAATTTATAAGCAATGAGCATGTATTGTTCTTTGTTTGAAATGTCTTATCTCTAGAGAAATATGTAAAAATATATTCCCATCATTACTTGAATTGTTTAAATCAGTATTAAAATGGCCCCACATAAAACAACACTATCCAATAATCCAGGAGTATTCTACAATAAAAAAATAACAATAAAATTTATCGAGACAAGTTCACATATAAACATACCATTCCAAACCCTGAACAACAATTCTTGGCACTTTTATAAAGACAAAGAAAGTATACTTCCTTTTCAGAAAAGCATTAAATTGTAGCTTTATCTTTTTTACACTAAATACATACAAAGCTAGTATGTTTAAAAAAAAAAAAAAAACCTGGTGTTATCTAGGTATTTGTTGTGTGCCTTCCCAGCATCCACTTTCCAATTTCCACGCATGCCTCCATCCTGGATTCCAGGTGGAACTCAGCCCATTAGGGAACCCAAAGATGGACCTTTACCTGCCCAACCAGCACAACCCATCATCCTGGCTACAGTGGCTCACCCAAAGATGAAATACTTAATTCAGATAAATGCAATCAGACAAGAAGACTAAACTCCCAGGCTTCAAGTCTGGGGAAGTGGACTTTTAATTTGCTTGCTGGATCTAAAGCTGGAAGCAAATAGCCGTGGGAGCTGCTTTGAGCACAAGAGGAGAGATGTCAACAGTGGTTCTGAGGTCACCACAAAATGGAAAGGAGTCAGGTCTCGCCACACTACTGAAACTACTTCAGGATTTTTTTTTAATGAATTGAATAAAATTCTCTCTATTGAGCCAATTTAAAATAGCTTTTCTTAAAGTATTCTGTTCTTTTAAAATAATTTAAAAAGCCAATATTGTAACTGAGAAACAGAATTTATTATGTGGAGTGACTAAAGAAAGAAAGCAGGGAGAGGGGCCGGGGAGTTAGCTCAGTGGTTCCGGCGCCTGTCTTGCAGGCGCAAGGACCCAGGTTCGATTCCCCGGTAACCACATAACAGTACTGGGTGTGGAGACCCGCAACCAGTACCACAGACCACAGTGCCGGGCGTGGTGACTCACGCCTGTAATCCCAGCACTCGGGAAGCAGAGGCAGGAGGATTGTGATGTGAGTTTGAGGCTGAGCTCAGGGCCAGCCTGAACCACAAAGCGAGACCCTGTCTCCAAAAACCTAAAAAAAAAAAGAAAAGAAAGCAGGGAGAAAGTCACCAAATAGTCTCTAACCTCGCTTGACAATTTAACTATTTTCTCTGAGAAATAAACAACCTTACTGTGGCCTGATGTGGCCTCCAGGATGACAAGGGGTGTTAAGGGACTCAAGAGGAAAGACAAAAGGACAGGGAAATGACCAAGATGATGTACCTGCTTCTTGGGGAACTTAACATGGCCCTAAAAAGAAGCAAGCAAAGGAAGAGGAAAATGTGTCTACGGTAAGAGGCCTTTTCTGCTCCAAATCTTGATCCAAGGAGCCAACAGGTCTGAAATTCTAAATTCATGAGAGAGGAGGAAGAGCTAGAGAAAGGTTGTGAAGTGGGACAGGCAAGAGCATACCGGCCACACGTGTCTCCCAAACACTCTTGTGAGGCATCCTAGGCTGAAGAGAGAAAACTTTGTCTTCTAGGATGTACCTGTGCAGCCTCAGCAAGAAGTACATTAATGATGTCCAACCAGTTCTTCCCATCATAAGCTCTGAGGGAGGCAAAGGGAAGGCCAGGAAACCAAAGGCCATAAATGAAGTTGGGCCAAATTCTAGACTTGAGAAAATTTCAAGGTTTAATTCAAGCCCCTAAAACTGCCCAGAAGCTCAGGAAAAGTATATCAGATTCTTAGGGTTAAAGTGTCACATGGTTAAAGAAACTCAAATTTGGCTGAGTATAAAGTGTGATGATCCAATCCCCAGATCCTAACTCACCTCAGCAAGAAGTTGTCCACTAATGTCACGCTCCCCTCAGAAGGGACAGACTGCTACCCAACTTTAATGCTACCAGGGAGCCAAATTTGAAAAAAAACCATTAATTCTCTCCCCCAGAGACAGTTTGTTAACTACCTTGTGCCACATTCAGAAGAGAGACAGAAAGGACAGCAAGATCATGAGCTTCAGGGAACTTGCATGCCAACAACACACACAGAAAATAAGACTGACTGGACAGGTGATAGATGGATAACCAAATGAAAACATCATGACGTGAGGGTGCTGCATGACGTAACAGGCTTCCTCAGAGCTCGGAGCAACTTCAAGGGGCAGGGAGTAGTGACACTTAGACTGAGACATACTGACAGGAAGAAGCTCTACAAAAACTTGGGGAAGAGAACTAAAGCATTTTACCAGACAGAAAAAAGGAAAAAGAAGGAATACTTAATGCAAAAGCATCACAGCAGGAACAACTGTGCCTGCCACGGTTTCAGAGCATAAAGCAGAGTGGCCATGGAGGCAGCTGGCAGGAACATGGGAGAGTTTGATTTTAATCTGACTGAGGAATCACTGCAGCGTTTTCGGGAAAGGGAATAACATGAACTGATCTGGTTTTGGAAAGATTCTAAGCAGATCAATAGACTGCTGGTTGCCAGGATCCCAGGGAATGAGGAAATTATGGAGGCTGCTGTTTTGTGTTCTCACTGCAGAGGTTACATAAATTGGTACATGTAATAAACTCCACAGGACCCTACACATACACACACACACACACACACACACATTGCACATTTGTACCTGGTGAAATCTAAACCAGTTCTGCGATTTAGATCAATGGTGATTGTCAATTTTCTGGTTTTGATATGATGCCATAGTTATACATAATGCCAAAAATAGGGGAGAAAATACATTTTAAAACATTAATGAAGGAAGCTGAGTTGAAAAGTGCACAGGACCTCCCTATACAATTCTCTCCAACCTTCTGAAATCTATAATTACTTCAAAATCAGGACTTACTTTTAAAAACAGATTCCCAAGGCTGCCATTTAAGGCAAGATTAGAGTGAGAAAAACAAAACTTGAAGTAGAACCCCTGTGTGACACCAAGCCACACCCTATGATAGGCTTAAAATGCAAAGGAAAGACTTGTTTCCTCTAATTCTGTGAAGTATGCTATTAGTATTTTGGACGAAAACACCAAAGCTGACAAAAATCTAAAGCAACTGAGATTCTGATATACTGCGAATGAAACACAGCTTGGTACCACCACCTAAGGAAAGGGTTTGACAAGTTTTGTTAAGGTTGAACACATGCTTACTCTGCTCCTAAGGAATTCCTAAGGATACTCCCATCTAAAATATATGCAAATATTCACCAAAACATACACTTATGGATATTACGAAAAGTCTAACCTAGAAAGTACCCGTTACCCATCAGTCAAGTAAAGGGATAAATTATTGTATTTCACACAAAGGGATACTGAAAAGCAAAGGATGAATGATCTACAAACTATACACAAAAATATGCATAAATCTCACAAATACAACATCAAAAAATTATTACAATACATTTAGTAAGTTTCTCTTAGTAAGAAACTCAAAACCAGGCTGTTGGAATTCAGTACACTGGGCTGGGGAGTTAGCTCAGGGGGTCTGGCATCTGCCTGGCAAGTGCAAGGTCCCAAGTTCAAACCCCAGTAGCACATTATCACAAAACTGGGGATGGTGGCTCACACCTATAATCCCAGCACTCAAGAGGCAGAGGCAGGGGGATTGCTGTGAGTTTGAGGCTAGCTGGGGCTACATAGTGAGCTCAGGGCCAGCCTGAACTACAAAGTGAGACGCTGTCTCAAAAAAATAACTTAGGGTACTGATTCTTAGAAGTGGGCTGAGGGAACTATTCCAAGCCCAATGGGGGATTCCTACTCTCTTGCTTCATCTAAGTCCAGGTTTCCCCACAACTAATGACATTTTAGACTAGAAAATTCTTTGTGCATCCTTTGACTTAAATTACTCTTAGCAGTATCCCTGGCCTCTACCCACCACAAAGCAGAAGCACCCACAGAGCCACAGCAAATAAAACTGTCCAGACATTGCTAAACATTCCCTGCAGAACTGCTCCCACCTGAGATCAGCAATCTTGACAGTTATACATATATGTTCAATTTATAAAATATCAACACACTGTTCACTGTCCTTTTTTGCAGGCATTTAATATGTCAGTACATAAAAGAAGGACCTGCAGGGGCCGGGGAGTTAGCTCAGTGGTTCCGGCGCCTGTCTTGCAAGCGCAAGGGCCTGGGTTCGATTCCCTGGTAACCACATACCATACTGGGCATGGAGACTCACGCCCAGCAGCAACCAGTACCACATACCACAGTGCCGAGCATGGTGGCTCATGCCTGTAATCCCAGCACTTGGGAGGCAGAGGCAGGAGGATTGCTGTGATGTGAGTTTGAGGCTGAGCTCAGGGCCAGCCTGAACCACAAAGCGAGACCCTGTCTCAAAAAACCTAAAAAAAAAAAAAAAAAAAGAAGGACCTGCAGGAGATAACTGAAGGCATATGTATAATTAGGGACAATTCCTAGGTCAGGGTAACAGAGTGAGACAAGTAGAAAGATTTAGAATCCAATTTATGAGAGTGGTGACAAATTCTAAAAGATAAGAGAAGGAAATCAAGAATTCTAAACCGGGCATGGCAGCTCACATCTGTAATCCCAGCACTTGGGAGGCATAGGCAGGAGGATTGCTGAGTGTTCGAGGCTCGCCTGGGTGACACAGTGAGTTCAGGGCCAGCCTGAAAGAAGAAGAAGGAAGAAGGGAGAAGGGAGAACAGAGGAGGGAGGAGGGATGGGAAGGAGGGGAAGGAGAGGAAGGAGAGGAAGAAGAAGAAGAAGAGGAAGAAAAAGAGGAAGAAGAAGAAGAAGAACAAGAACAAGAAGAAGAAGAAGAAGAAGAAGAAGAAGAAGAATTCTAAAGGTTTTGGATGCAAGCAGACCTGCCCTGGATATGCAGCACCTGCCTGGCCCTCCCCTGCATAGTAACAGTATGGGATGAACAGATCGAGAAGCCCCTGGTGCAGCAGGGCACCTCAAAACCCATGGGCACTAAACTCAAATGGAGAAAATCATGACCAGCTAGACTGTGGATCTAGGGAAAAAACCCAAATTTAAAAATGCAGGAATTTTTTCTATTACTTAATATTTTGGGGGAAGGTTGAGGGGTTTTTTTCTCACTTTCCCCCCCTCTCTTTTAGTTTCTTTTCTTGTTTCTTTTTTCCCCATTCAACAGTGTTTCTTATCTTTTATTTCTCATATTTTGTTCTTTCTTTTTCATTCTTTCCTATAACTATTCTCTAACACTATTAATTTCCTTTTACTCAAGATCTCCTATTCCATTTTTCCATACTTCTCTACTCCCACTGATTAATTTCTTAAATTTTGCTTTCTTCATTCTCCAGTCCCTCACTCATCTGCCCCTTACTAGTATAACTATTGAGAGCTTTATGAATCTCTAGGTAACTTCATGCTGTTGCTGCCAAATACTGCTCTATTGTTTGTTAGTAGAGGTAAGATAGAAGGTATTTATGGTGGATCTACAGGTCAATATTGTGCTTGGCTTAAGTGTTCAGTGAATTAGAAACCTCTTTTTGATGCTTACGAGTTGTCCTTCCAATGGATCAATCCTCAGTTTATATTTAACACTCTGATGATTTTACACCCACTGCCAAGGTGATATGGCTACTGTTATTAATTGGTCTTCTTGGGATGTCAACATCTGGACTGTCTGGATTATCAATACTGTGGCCCATTAATGAACAAGTAGAAAGTACGCCAAAAACACTGCAACTTCCCATTCCAAGTAAAGAGAAGTGTCTGGATCCTGAGACAAAGGCAAAGACCAAGAGTTAGCCATACTCAGAGGACACAATTGAAGAGTTAGCATTAATTAGTCTCCACACTAGAAATAAAGTTTTCCACTGCAATCAACCTACAGGCCTCAACACAAAAACAAGCAAACAGATAAAAGCATAAGAAAACAACCCAACAAAATGTATCCAAAAGCTCCCAACTCCCCTAAAGCTGATCCAAGGGGACACTGGAAAAGGAAACTGAACAGCTACACATGTAAATTATTTGAAATTATATCAGGGGAGATAACAAAACAGAACAAAAAGCATTTGGCAAAGTAATAAAAGATGTAAGTAAACAAAACTTAATTAGGCCAAATAAAACAATCAGTGAGTCTACAAAAGGCACTAATAAGCTAGCAGAGCTAAATAAAACTATGCAAAACATAAATGACCAAGAAAGTTTAAAAATATTGTATAGTCCAACAACAGGTAATGAAATTGAAGCAGTGATTAAAAAAATAAAACCCTGTTCACTAAGATGATCTCAGGTCTGGTCATTCTGTGCTCAATTTGACAAAATCTCAGGGATATCTACACTGATATTCCTCAAGGTCTCTAATAAAATCCAAAGGGAAATGGTACTCTCAGTCATTCCTGGAAGACAGCATCGTCTAACTCCAAAAAAAGAAGAAGGATCCAATCTTTTACGGCTCTCTTTAATGAAAATACATACATAAATACTTAGGAAGACACCGGCAAACAGAATGCAATAAATCATAAAAAAGATCATACATCAGGACCAAGTAAGCATAACCTCGGTATGCAAGTATACTTCGGTATATACAAATCAGTAAATGTAATTTATACAAAACTAAGGACAAAGTCCTATCATCTCTTTAGGTGCAAAAAGAAAAAAGCTTTTAACAAAATACAACAATACTTTTTCTCTCTTTTTTTTTTTTTTTGAGACAGGGTCTCAGTTTTGTAGTTCAGGCTGGCCCCAAGCTCAGCCTCGAACTCAGCAATCCTTCTGCCTCTGCCTCCCAAGTGCCAGGATTACAGGCCTGAGCCAGCATACCAGCACTGTGGTATGTGGTTCTGATTGCTGGTGGGTGTGAGTCTCCACGCCCAGCATTATTCTATGTGGTTACTGGGGATCAAACTCTGGTTCTTGCCCTTACAAAGCAGGCACCAGAACCACTGAGCTAAATCCCCAGCCCCAAAATGCAAAACTTTCATGATGAATACTCTAAAGAAAATAGGTATAGAAGGGCTTTATCTCAATCTGATAAAAGTCATTTATGACAGACCTACAGCCACCACCATGTTAAGTGGGAAAAATCTGAAAGTTCTCACTCTAACATCAGGGAACAAGACAAGGAAGTTTGACTATCACCACTCTTATTCTACATGGTGCTCAAAACATTAGCAAGAGCAAAGGGACAAGAAAAAGTAAGAGACATATATGGCAAGGAAGAAGTCAAATTATTATTTTCAGGAAACATAATCCTCTACATGTAAGATCCAAAGACTCTTAGAATTACCAAATTCAATAATGTAGCAAGATATAAAATTAACAGAGGAAAATCAATAGCATTCCTGCATACCAATAATGAACCCACTGAAAAAAAATTTAGGGAAAAAACACCATTCACAGTAGCACCAAGAGAAATGTAATACTTAGGAATTTACATAACGAGGACGTGACAAGACCTCTACAATAAAAACTATACAGTACTCTGAAAAAAAAATCAAAGAGGAATCAGAAAATGCAAAAATATCCCCTGCACCTGATAGGATGAAGCAATAGTCAAAATAGCCAAACTTTCAAACGTTCATATAGATTTAGTAGTGCAATCCCAATCAGAATACCAACAGCGTGCTTCACAGAACTGGAGATAACAATCCTGAAGTTCACAGAAACCAGAAGAGACCCAGAAAAGCAAAAGCAACCCTGGCTAGCAAGAGTAAATAAAGTCGGAGGCATCACAACCCCAGACTTCAAATTTCACCAAAGGACTTCTAGAATAACCAAATTCAACAATATAACAAGATACAAAACAAACACGAAAAAATCAATAGCATTCCTATACACTAATAATGAACTCAATAAAAAAAACAGAAAACAATACCATTCACAATAGTATCAAAAAATTAAATACTGAGGGCCGGGAATTTAGCTCAGTGGTTCTGGGACCTGTCTTGCAAGCGCAAGGATCCGGGTGCTATTCCCCAGTTAACCGCATACAATACTGGGTGCGGAGACTCACATCCAACAGCAATCAATACCACATACCACAGTGCCGGGCGTGGTGGCTCACGCCTGTAATCCCAGCACTTGGGAGGCAGAGGCAGGAGGATTGCTGTGATGTGAGTTTGAGGCTGAGCTCAGGGCCAGCCTAAACTACAAAGCGAGACCCTGTCTCAAAAAAAAAAAATTAAATACTTAGGAATTAACCTAAACAAAAAGTGGAAGATGTCTCTACAATGACATTTGTATCACTTTAGAAAAGGAAAGTGAAAACATCAGAAAATGGAAAGATCTTCCATTTCTGCATAGGCAGAACAAATAGAACCAAAATGGCTATACTTTCAAAACTGACACACAGATTTAATGCAATTCCACTCAAATGCCAATGGCATTTTTCAGAGATAAAAGAATACAATTCTAAATTTTATACAGAACAAAGAGACTCAGAATAACAAAAGCAATTCTGAGTAACAAGCAAAGCAAGTGGCTTCACAATGCCAAGACTTCAAGTTAGACTCTGAAAGCTACGGTGATTAAAACAGCATGGTACTGGCACAAAAAATAAGAATGTAGATCAGTGGAACAAAACAGATGCAGCGGAAAGAACTCTAGGCACATATAACTATTTAATTTTTGATAAAGGAGCCAAAAACATGCAGTGGTAGAAAATAGCATCTTTTAAACGGTGCTGGGAAAATTGGATATCCACATGCAGAAGATTTAGTAGATCCATATATCTGACCATGTAATAAAATCAAAATATATCAATGAACTAACAGAAACACTTAACCTGCTTGAAAATAAAAACTAGGTAAAACTCTTGAAATAAGCATAATCAGGGCTTTCTGAACAGAACCCCAGCTGCACAGGATTAGTTCTAAGGATTAACAAATAGGATATCAAATTAAAAAGATTATGCACAACAAACAAAACCCCCAAAAAGCCATACAGTGAAAAGTAAACCTACAGAATAAAAAAATATTTTTTCCAGCTATTCGTCAGAGGACTATATCTAGAATACAGAAAGAATTAAAAAAAACACCTAGACTCCCCCAAATAAAGGACTCAAAATAAAAATGGGCAAGTAAAATGAACAGACATTTCACAAAGTACAAATGATCAATAAATACATGAAGAAATGTCCAACATCACTAGCCATCAAAGGAATGAAAACTAAAACGACACTGAGATTACAACTTATACCAGAAAGAATGGCCTTCATTAAGAAAATAACAAATGGGGGCCGGCAATTTAGCTCAGTGGTTCCAGCGCCCGTCTTGCAAGCAAGCACAAGGACCCAGATTCAATCCCCAGTAACCACAAACAACAATACTGGGCATAGAGACTCACGCCCACCAGCAATCAGTATCACATACCACAGTTCCAGGTGTGGTAGCTCACACCTGTAATCCCAGCACTCAGAAGGCAGAGGCAGGAGGATTGCTGTGAGTTCGAGGCTGAGCTCAGGGCCAGCCTGAAATACAAAGTGAGATCCTGTTTCAAAAAAAAAAAAACAGAAAAGAAAGAAAATAACAAATGCTGTCAAGCCTGTAAGGAAAAAGGAACCCTCCCACATACAATTGTTGGTGGAATTATAAACTAGTACAGCTACAATGGAAATCAACATAAAAATTCTTCAAAAAACTAAATTAAAAATTCTATTCCAGAGCCAGGAATGTAGTGACAGAAAGCAAGAAAGCAAGATATAAAGAAAGGAAAGAAAAGAAAGCAAGTCAATTGAAGCTATTCCCAAAAGCATTAATAACATCATACTACAGTCATACATGCACATTCACGTTTATAGCAGCATAACTGATAATACCTAAATCAGGGAAGCAGCCTATATGTCAACAGATGAATCAATAAAGAGAATGTAGTATTTATACACAATGAAGTACTACCCTACCATAAACTTGAGTCATTTGTAGAAAAACAGATGCACTCTGAGACCATAATGTTAAGTGAAATAAGCTTAAGTATTATATGGTTCCTCTTATATGAATGAGAAACCCATCTTATAAGTAAAGAACAAAATAAAGATTGATAATAGGAAGTAAGGAGACAGATCTTTCTCAAAAGCGAAGGAGATCAGGAGCAGGGAGAGAGGAAAGAAGAAAGGGAAAGTGCACAAAAAAAGGAATTCAGTTGTGTTATGTACATGTACCAACTCCATACAAGGAATGTAAAAACTACAATCTTTTCTTTGAATGTACTTGTACACCACAGCTGGATACTAAAATGCTAAAGGTAGATTGACTATCATAATAAAACCCTCAGAAGGGTCCAAATAAAAAACATTTTTGAACCAGAGATCGAACTCAGGACTTCTCTGTGTTTCTGATCCCCAGCTCCAATTTTTCTTTTTTTGGAGACAGGGTCTTGCTCTGTAGTTCAGGCTGGCATATCCGGTGGTCCAGATGTAATCCAGGTGAGCTTCGAACTCACAGCAATCCTCTGCTCTGCCTCCTGAGTGCTAGGATTACAGGCATGAACTACCACGCCCAGTATTGCCAGCTCCAAAATTTAAACTAGGAGTCTGAGATACACTCTAAGGTGAAAAAAACCCAAACAAACACACAAAACAAAACCCTACAAGTATAAAACCAATACTTCAAGACTCGCCCAGATCTGCAGGGCCAGGACTCTGCAGCCCTGGAATCACAGCCCAGGCCCCTGGGGACAGTGACCATCAGAGTGAGCTGACAGGATGCTACAAGGATGCTGCAATGATACTAAGGATAAGGAGTGATACCAGGAAACAATGACAGTAGGGTGCTGTCCCTGTGTAGAAGAACACAAGGTGCTCTGGATCAGAAAAGACCATCTCCCATCCTGACTCTTTCAAATGCAGGTCCTCAGCATGGTTCCCCAGGCTCTCGCCACCATTCTACAATGCTGTCCTGGGCGGGCTTGGCTCGACTAGGCTCGGCTGGGCTCTGCTCTACAGAGATCATTGGCGAGCCACCCCAAGGGCTATTGGAGGTACAGCTGGAAGCAGGCACAGAGCAGCAAGCGAGAGGCTGCACTGGCCAAAAGAAAAGACAGGACTGGCAGCAAATCTCTGTCCATCTCCACTTCAGAATCAGCCCAAAGAATGTTATGAATAATTTTTTAACAACTTTGAAAGAGTCAAGTAACACTACCAGGAAGGATGGTTTAGGTCACAAAAAGCATCTAAATAACACAGGTCAAGACACAGCTGTCCATGTGAAGGATTATTATACTTCAATTAGGGTAGGGCAATGGCCATATCAAAGTCCAATCAGCAAACTCAAAAGGACCTGGAGCTACATTAGACCTAAAGAATGATTTTTTTTTTATTTGAACAACTGAGTACATTTAATAAAGTAGGTAAGAGTGGGGAGAAAGGCTTCTGGGGAGGGGGGAGTCAAGAAGACTGCTTTAGACATTTATCTTAAATTGACCACCGGATATGCTGACCTTAATATGCAGCCAGACATCGTGGCTGTAATGCCAGCACCATGACAGGCTGAGGCAGTAGGATAGCAAGTCTGAGCCCAGTCCACCAAGAAACTTAGTGAGACTTTGTCTCAAAATAAAAACAAAAAATAAAGAGTCTTGGGTTTATGGTCTAGTACAAAAAACCAAATAAAAACAAACAAAAAACATGAAGACATCTACTAGGAAGAATCCAAGTTTCCGATCTTATATAATTACAGGGGGGCGGGGGGATCCAACTAAAAACAAAACAAAAAGCTTGTCTAATTGTCTAAGGACTGGGTATCTCACTAAAGACTATGAAGCATTAAATCAGTGTCCCATGAGTAAATTCGGACCTTTTCCTACACGTCTATTGATTATCATAAAGCACAGGAATTCCCTGTCTGAGTAAGTGTGCTTCTGACTATTCTGTACCACACAGGGGAGGGCTGTCCATTTTCCTTTTCTCTACTATACAGTGAGTGTATTTTCAGAGCATAAAGCAAATTTATGCCACTTTTTAACCTAAAATAAAGCTGGCCCCTCCCCCTAGAAAAAAAGCCTCTTTCTGATTCTGACTTGATGTCTTGGCTCAAGTGAGGAGCTGTCTATGAGAACCTTTGGAAATTATGAAACTTTGAAACAGATCTAAGACTTTAGTGCACTGACATATCTGAACAAGCACCAAGCAATTCTCAAATCTACAACTGGGAATCAATATATACAGAAATACAATTGAGTAAATAAAACCGGCCTTTTTGTACCCCAACGACCTCTGAAGAAAAATATAGCATTGTAGTGTACTACATGGGGTTATCCTTTTTTCTACCTTCATAGAGTCAGATTTCAAAAATTCATTTTTAGTACTGCTAAAATTAAAAATAAGCCCTTAAATGTAGCTACATCCCTAGCCCTGCACAAAAGATTTTAAATAGGTATGGAAGAAAAAATCCTAGGGGCAGAATCCTAGGGCTTAATACTCTTATTATCTGATGCACAGTATAGAAATCACTTCTGGACCTACCCTACCAGTTTACATCTTCAACCAACAATACAAAAAAAGATGCTTTTCCATATTGTCATTATAGAATATTTTAAACTCTCTAATCTACTCATCTACCACATGATGAACTGATTCAATCTTAGTTTTAATTTATATTTCATTTATATGAATAGAGAGAATTGTCAATTTAGAAGTAATGTTAAAAAAAGAAAGTAAATATTTGGAACAGGGATGAGAGTGATTTTATGTCTGAAATCCATTTTCATTTTCTTTTCTGTGAATTGCTCATACTCTTTGCCTGTGAAATTATGCCTTTTTCCAATTGATTTTTGAAAATTCTTTATAATGTTAAGAAAATCAAACTTTGGTTTTCATAAGGCTACAAACTGTTTCTCCTAGTTTGCTTTCCATATTGATTTCATGCTCTTTTTTACTATTGAGGAATTTTCTATCTACTTAAAGTTCTTTATAATTGCTTCTCAGCTGACCCTTTGGTTTCTTAAAAGATATACAATCTCATCATCAACTCAAATAGTTTTGCTTCCTGCTTTCTGACATCTTTCTCTAGTTAACAGTAATTATGATGACATCACTGCATGTTCCTGATTTTTAACAGGAATGCTCCCAATATTTCACCATTAAAGATGATGTTGGCTTTAGGGACACTATTTCTCTAAGGAACTTTCTTAATACATAAAGAATTTAACAATTCATTTCTAAGTATTATTTCCCTATATCTATTTTCTTCAGCTGTGTGAGGAAGTTTTAATTGTGTCATTTATATGGTTATATGGACATAACAGCAATCTTTGACTGTATTTATATTGTGCTACTCAATAAATAATTCATACCAGCTCATTAAAATATTAATCCATCTTTGTCAGGTTTGTCAGGACATAAAAATGCAAGTATCTCACATTATACACAGGAAAACTGATGCATGAAAAAGACTACAATTCTACACACCCCTTTCTTCATTGTGGCACTTTCGTGAGTAACAGTAAAATGCAGACCTTCCGATTCCTGAGCAACTGTTTAAGCCACAAGAAAGCATCACTGTCCTTAGAGACACAGCAGATGCCCAACACACAAAGAAAGCAGGCTGCCATCTACTCCCAAAGCTTCACAACATTCTCTCCCAGACTCCTGAAAGCAACCTCCATGCTGTACTCAAGGATTTAAAACATCTGAAATGCATCATCCAGCAGCCAGCAAAATAGGTTGGTACTCAGTGATACATGATGTTGCCGACATTCCTCAGCCAATTAGAATTCCTTTCAGCTGCAATGGAGGTGCACACAGCTGGAATTGAAGAGCAGGGCACAGCATCAGACACACTGATTGTACATTGCTTAAGCCTTGTTTCAAAACAATAAAAGGTTTTCTTCCTCAATCCAGAAATGTGAAAACAACATTCCACTTACTTTAAATATCTAAATGGTTTAAATTGCATCTGTAGACACAACAGTAATTCTAACATTTTTAAAAGATGTGCTGATCCTCATGGCTATGTGCTTTTGTTTGTAA
The DNA here is from genome assembly GCA_004026965.1 of Petromus typicus. NCBI lineage: Eukaryota > Metazoa > Chordata > Mammalia > Rodentia > Petromuridae > Petromus > Petromus typicus. The sequence goes on from PVIR01011758.1 coordinate 35,891, forward strand.
AACACAGCTCTCCTTTAACTAGAAAGCCTTTAGGGACTTTAGTCAGCTACGAGAGAGCTAGAGTACTATGGACAGCAAGTAAATCTAAATTGAGGGCTTTCTTTTACTAAATTCACTTAGAAAACAACAAACCAACCAGTAGTTTAAGTTGTCCAGTAACAAAAACAGATGTCTTAAAATTCTTCAGTTGCTTAAAAATACTTAACCTTCAAAATGGTTTTGAAATTACAAAAATCTAGTCCAAGTAAGACTACAACACTTCAGCTTTCACAAGCAGCCAAAGCACTATGAAAATATTTCATCCATCCAAGTTTTTGGACCACTTAATATAATAAAATGCACAATTTGGCTATTTTAACTTCTAACCAAAATGCACAAATGTGTTGCAATACAGCCAGTCAAGTTAACTGGATCACTGGGTTAATTTTGAAATCTATCTAATCTATCTCTAGCTCCCCACCATAAGAAAATACTTCACAAGCAACTTGAAAAACTCGCTGAACCAAGAAAACAAAATTTTGTAAAAGAGTTGGAAAAACCCAGTGTTTGGAAACAATGTTCACAGTAGCAAAGATTGGAACTTTGAACTCTGACAAACTTGGAGTAAAAAAATTCTAATTTAATGTATCACAATAACTTCTACTACATATTTAGAAATAAGGTATATGAAAGACATCTGAAGTTCTGTACTTTCCTAAATTTGAAGTGGATCTTAAGATAAATAAATGTATAAATAAAAAAGTCATAAGCAGAGACACAGAGCTTGGCTAGAAACTAAACATTTATTCCATGTTATGACAATTATTAAAATAAAAGTTCTACTTGCCTTAATAAGATTCTCTACTGGTACAAACTGAAGTCAGCACCCTTAACAATTTCCTTCATTTTTCTTAAGAGAAACTTACTACTATGTTTTGAATCGATTATGTCACAGAATAATTACTGATCAATTGAAACCATTATCACCTATTCCTTCAACCATTCTGCTTCAAGTTACATCATACAGGTGCCAAACACAAGATGCCTGTACATCACACATGTCCCAAATTTTAAAGTAGCCAAACATCTCTATATGCTATCAAGAGAGGTCTCTTTCCCACTTTTCATGGAATTAGAGTATCTCTTTATAATATATGGTCATGCTCCAAAACATAAAACTTACAAGCAGATCTCAGAATTTAAAGGCATAAAAGCACCAAAGAAAGCTTAGGCATTTGGTTAACTGGTTGACATCAGAATAAAATTTAATTTTCTTAAAGAATACTGTAGAACCCATAGAGCTTAAAATTCCATTCTTTTACCCAAAATGGCCTAAATGGTGTATCTGGGATTTACTTGTATATCACATAAGAACAAAGTTTTTGAAAATTCTGCTTAAAATTTAAATGAAAATGTTTCCAAAAGTGTTTGATCTGCTAGTGAACTCTAGATATCTACAAGGTAGTGCTCTTTACCAAAATAATTTCATTTTGCACACCTTATGTTCCCCTAATCCTAATGAAACCACTAATAAACTATTTTCCTATGCAAATGTCATGAAAACATTTACTATATCATTTTAAGTATAGAGACTTAGACATTCTTCCACTGTTCAGACCAACATTTCCAAAACAGCTCAACATAATAAATCCATTAATATAATCAATACACAAAATCAATGTTTGGCATAAATCTACACAAGTGCCAGGGGTGGTAGGACACACCTGTAATTCCAGCACTCTGGAAGCAGAAGCAGGAGGATTGCCTCAAGTTTGAGGTCAGCCTGGGTTACACAGTGAGTTCATACCCACTTGAACTGTATATATAGTGAGACTCAAAAATACAACCAAGAATAACAAAAAATAACAACCAAAAAAATCTACACAAGTGCTGTGCTTTAAGACAAATTTCTGAACACTGCAACAGAGTTGAGAATATTAGAAACTACACACACTCAAAAGTCATGTGAAATAAGTGGGTAGCCAAATTGACACAATGTTAAACCATGGAGCTGAAATTTCATTTGTTACACAAAGAAACTGAGACCTAGAAGGGTTAAACAATTTGTTCCAGATCTGACCAATCCGAGCCTCCCAAACTAAACCTAATGCTATATTCACCCCAAACACAACAGTGGACCACAAAATTCTGAATGTTCTTTAATAATTCAAATATCTTCAATGTCTTTGTACACATTATGCTCACTGAATACTTATATCTTTAATTGTTAAGTTATTTCCTCAAATATCAAACACGAAAATAAGTCTGAAAGCCTGTGACAGAAGTTTTAAACTTTGGAAAGACTGCAATCCCTGGATTCAAATTTCCTTTAACAATCACAAAGATTAAAGTAATACCTAACTCCTCTTTAACAAACTTGTTTCCACATACTTCCTCCGTGGACAGCCAGCATCAGGTACACAACTGAATTCCCACCCTGCCATTAGGGTGATGGACGCACAGTCGCCCTCAGACCATTAGTAAGCCCTACCAGGGGAAGGGAACAGGTGTTTCAGAACTCTCCACATCAAAGACCATCCCAAAACTAAAGCATTCCTGCATCTGCAATATCTGTAGTTGTCCTCTCACTAGGGAAAAGGCCCAGACCAGCTGGGGAGGAAACATATATATATATACATATATATATATATATATATGAAACATATATATGACAAACATATATATATATGAAACATATATATGACACATATGACATATATAAGAAACATCAAACATGTTCTTTCTAAAGCATTAGTCTCATGTCTACCAAAACTCCCCAAATTGGTTACCTGTGCTTTGACAAGAAAACTGAAAACAATCTGATGTCAACTAAAGATTACATTGTAAATCAAAACCAAAGCTGTCAGTAAACACTACAAGTACTTTTATGTCAAAAATGAGTCTTTTACTGTAACCATAAAAATAATTCCACATACAGTCTCAAGTGAGAATTGTTTCCTCTCCAGGGTGTAAAGGAGTGTGTACAAAATACAGAACCCTAGGATATACCTTTCACTTTCCAAAGCCAAAGTCTGAGTTTAAATTCAAATTGTTACCTATCGACCGGTTACACTCCATAATTTTTTTCTCTTAAAAAATAGGCCATGCGACAACCACAGACTTTCAAAGCAAATTTTGATTTTAAAAGTGTTACCTATTGCTTTCATGGATTTTACGTATGATCTTACTATGGCCTATGGATCCGCCATAAAATGTTCAAAAAGCTGCTTCTGTCTCTGAAAGGATCCCAACTTTGGAGTCCTCACTAGGTTACTGAGCAGAAAAAACCAGGGGAAAATCCCTAATGGGCATTATATTCAACTTTGTATTTCTTTTTTCAGAGTTGGAAATATTCAGGTTTGGAAAGTCCCAGAGCAGAACGGCATCTTGCACCACTAAAATGCAGCCTTAGGAACGAATTTAAACTGGCAGAGACCGGAGAGCGTCCTGGGGCCAGAGCAGAGGCCTCTCGCCCGGGCAGAGGAGCAGGGTAGGTGAGAATCGGTGGGGCGCGCGAGGCAGAGGCTGCCACAGTGAACAGCTGCCACCTCCACGTCGCCAGCCACCCACTGCGCCGCAGGCCCCCGGAGGAGCTTCGCGCTCACCCTGGAAGGTGGCACTACAGAGCCACCCAGGAAAGACAGGCAATTCACTGACGACTAAGTGAAAACGATCAAAGTACCCCGCACTGGTGCAGCAGCCACAGCCCAAAGGGCCTATTAGAGCGGGGATGGGGGTTCGAGCCCAGCGGGGCTCAAGTGTGTCCGGCGAGCTTCTGGCCAAGTGCAAAGCACACGAGCAAAGAAGCCGAGAAGCACAGGGCCCAGCAGACAGCGGCCTGGCATGAGGGAGAACGGAAGTGGACGAGACTGGATTGGTCTGGGATAGGGGGAGCGAAGAGAACAGGGCTGGGAAACGGTCGTTCCCGGAAAGGCTCCGGGAATTCGGACGAAGAAGGAAAGAAAGGGTGGAGGCCGCGAGACTGGGAGGAGAACGAGCAGGCTGAAGATAAGCGGGGGCGGGGCTAGGTGGGCGCGGCGGGCGGGGTCTCGGGAAAGTGAGGGGGCGGGGCCGGAGGGTGAAAGAGGGGCCGGG